>JAQIXT010002156.1:0-11994 GCA_034700445.1 Stenotaenia linearis | reverse complement strand
AAAAGGAAAAATAGAGTTTTATGGCAGATTTGTTGATGACATAATTGTTATAACAGAAGGGAGAAAGATGAAAAAATTATCTTTCTTATGTGTTAATCCGAACGGTATTTGTGTAAACATATATGTGTTTTTCGGTGTTGAAAAGGCAGTTTTTGGTTGGTCCTCCTTACACAATCTCATCTGTAGTACCCCTTACATAAATCGAGGGAACTGAAATATTTCTTTGATCCAAGACAAGCAATTATGGTTGGTACCTCGGGCTTGTGGTACGAGTGCTTGCGCGTTATCGCATTTAATTCCCGAAAATTAATACACAATTGGTAGGTTCCGTCTTTTTTAGGGACGATAACTGTGGGATTGTTGTATGGACTTTGGCAGGTAACTACCCAGCCATGGTTAACCAGTACATCGACGAGATCCTTGAGGATCGCCACTTTCGCTGGGTTTACCAGCCTTTCACTCTGTCTGATCGGTTTATCAGATTCGATGGGAATTGTGTGTTCGACGGACGGGTGGCAACCTGGCGTGTCACTAAAAGGTGTCTCGTGTCGTTTGATCAATTGACGAAGCTTATGCTGTTGTGGATTAGACAGGATGCAGCCGGCCAGCAATCGATCTTGCAACGTTGGCACAATTTCCACGGCAGCCTCGGGTTCCTTCCTATTTTGGTATAGATTGTCGAATCTTTCCACCATTGTGCTAGCAAAATCCTCCGCAGTGGGTAGTCGCGAGAAGTCAAACTGCGACATGGGAAAATCGAGATGGTACCATTTTTTATTATAAGAATTAATAATTATTTTATTTCTTTCCATCCACAACATCCCCATGAGCATGTATCGTTCATGCGACGGCACCACGTAAAATTTAACTGGTCCCCGAATAGTCTCGGTACCGACTTGGAGTGTGACAGCACCCAGAGTCTAGCGGATTCGGTCACCCGTAACCACTCGAACTATTGGTTTGTCTTTATCCATTCTGTCCCAAACACCCAAGAATACCACGCTGCTAATAAATGGCCAAGTGGCCCCTGCATCGAGCAACCCAATTCTTTGTTTGCCCTCCACCGTGAGCTTAATGAACGGCATGGTGCGTGGAATCGCGTCGTTCGCGAGCAAGCATATCGTTTCGACAGGTGGGTCGATGACCAGAAAACACGTTGCAGTGGGCGACCGTAATGGTGCCATGGCATTCGTGTTTTCGGTTTAGGTGACTAAAAAAAGGTTGTCGGTTTCCAATTCATTTTCAGAGGGTCCGAGGAGGGGTATCGATTCGCCACAGGAAGTTACTCCGAAGTTTCCTCCGGTGCATCCTGCGTCGTCTTGTTTCCCGGCTCAGTGGAGTTACCATCCTCCATCACTGTGAAGATGCTGTGCATGAATTTTAACTCGAACTTGGGGCAGTTACATTTCATGTGGGGACCCCCACATTCGAAATAACCACCCGCGGGTTTGCGTGGTGCAGCTGTAGTTGTCGGAGTTGTTGGCGGGGTGGCTGAAGCGGTTGGTGCGGTTAACGCCGGCTTTTTGCCCAGTCCTGCCGCGAATTTCGACAAAATTGCCTGCTTCGAATCTTTATTAGTGATCATGTCGATGTTCGCGCTTTTCCCCGGTGTCGTGTCCAAATCTCGTCTGATCTTGTTGTCCGTTTTCTGGGCAATGCACATAAATGTGTCCCAAGACGGATCAATCAGGACGAGGGGGTTAATGGCATCGCGCGCTATTTTTGGTAGCGCGTTCACCACAGCTTCAATGCGGCTGTCAACCGACAACGGGTCTTGCAATTGCGCAAATGCCCTGTTGAATCGTGTCGCAAAGTCGACGATCGATTCTCCTGGCTTGCGCGTCAGTCTAGCCAGCTGCTTCTGGACTAACGTGTTGTTGGGCAAGTAACGTGCTTTGAATTCATCTTTGAACTCTTGCCAGGACCAGAATTTCTCTCATTCCTCAGCCCACTCAGCTGTGGTCCCAGCTAAAAAGAAATCCTGCCTGGCTTGAGCGACTATGTCAAGATGAATCTGGGCATTTGTCATTTGGCTCTCAACCATAGCCAAAAAGTGGTTCGATTCCAGTTTATTGCCTCCGAATGTTGGCAATGCCCTTAATCTGTTCAATGATTTTGTCATATCATCCATTTCTGACTTTGTATACTCCTTAATCGTGGATGGTACCGGTGGTTGGTATGTCGATGATTGGGGTGTACGCGGCTGGATGGGAGATTGACTGATTCCTGATTTAGCTATTGTTGGGGATAGCATGGATTCGTGTGTGACCAGAGAGGTGGTATGTTAAAGGTTCGGCTCGAGGTTGGCGATGCTCCAGGAGGAGGTGTCAGCGGGCTCATAGTGCCGTTCCCTAACAGTTGCTTTTGTCCGGCCGCCAATATCGCTTTCTCTGCATTCGTGGCTCTTAGTAGTGCAGTCTGGAGATCGGAATTGACTTTCACCTATCCTGATTCCACGGTGGAAGCATGTTGGCACCATTCCTGCATTTCTGCATTGACTTGGTTAATTCTATCCGTGGCTATCTTTTCGCAATTTTTAAATTCAGTCTGCAATTCTGCCAGTTGGTCTTGCGAATTTTGCAGGTCTGCCTGGGCCGTTTCAAGTTCAGCCTGCAATTGCGCGGCACGAGCCCCCATCGTTGTTGCGAGAGCCTCCCAAGAGTTTACGTGACTTGCTGTGGCCTCTAAAGCCTGAGTCTAGTCTGTAACTCATCTTGGGCCTCTTCGGCTTCATTCGCGGCCTTTTTGGCGGCATTCAGTTGATCCAAGGCGTGATCGTAACGTTTCCGGAGCATGGTCAGGTCATGACGTGTCGCCGCTAACGTTTGTGAATCGTCATTGGAGTCCGATGCTTGGTCTTCGATAGGCACTGCTGCATTCTCTTCAGCCGTTAATGTACGCTGCTACCAATGGTCCAGCAAATCGACTGTCTGATCGGCCTGGTTTTCGACTGGTGGATCGAGACCCACCACCGAAAATAGGCAGGTAATCAGTTCATCGAAGGCCGAACCGATACCAGCACATGTATTGGCTACAACAGTTGGGTCACGGGTGTTCTTATCTTTAGCCATTGCTGAAATTGTTTTATTAATAACAAAAAAATAACAGATACTTAAAAAATGAAAGTCGAAAGTGTGTTAGAAATAATTTTCGTCTAAATTATTTCGGTTTGCAACTCGTGCACTGTCAACTTTGAATTCGTCTGGACTTGGAGTGGTGATGGCAGGTGTAAACTTTTCGAAAGCTTCAAGAGAAGTGAGACCTTTCTCATTCCGACTTCCGTCTTTATACCTGTCGCTAACCCCGGAAGTGAGATGACAACGTCGCCGAAGTGACGTCAATCACCGGAAATCCTGGATCGATGACGTGGTGTCCATCAAAACTTCCCCCCATACCCCAGGCGGTATGAGTCATCCCTACTCCTAAGCCGGCGCTTAGTGGCCACTCTTCAAATTAAATATAGCCGACGGCCGGGGAATCGCTTCCACCCAGTCAAAGGGTTTTTGCTTAATTCGGTTTATAAGAAAAAATTTGAATAAATGCCCTACCCTTAATACTATCCCCAAAAAATTAGCAAAAATTAGTTATACAAAAATTTGTATAAAATTATTATATATTTAATAGAAATGTGAAAAATTTAGTTTAAAAAATTGTATTTTAATTTTGTATATTTCTATTTTGTTAAATATTAAAAGCAATGGAACATTTTTGTTTTTATTATTTTGCTAGCACGATGGGTTTAATGATAACCACCAATTTTTATTTAATTTCTGCCCTTAAATCTCGTATTAAAATCAACCGCTGGTCGCCATGTTGAATGAGAATTAAATTAAACGCTTCATTTTATCTTTAAATTTCCCGCCATCAGGGATTCACTTAGATCGAGAGGCCACTTTGGGCGCCATCTTGAATTTTCCGTTAGATCGAACGTTTTTGTTGAAGCAATTTAGACGTGTAAAAATTCTGATTTATTGATAAAACATTTAGCTTAACTCTAACTAAGCGTTGAATTTGGTTTTTGTAAGGTTTTTCTACTTCAAAACCTCTTTTCGTTAGTTTTTTCACCTTTCGTTTCTTCATCGGGTTTTAGATATACCCGCTTATCGCGCAAATGTCTGGCATCTTTTAACTTTTAAATCCAATGTGATTTTAACATGGGATTTTTCTCGTATTGTCTAAAAACTCGAATTTGCATAATTAAAATATGGAAAATTATCGAGTCAATTCATAATTAAGAAATCTATTTCTTTATTGAGTTTCATGGGGATTGGAATGATAAAAAGTGGTTTTATTTCAATATGAAAATTTCAATGTACCTATGGTAGTCTTGTTAAATTTTAACCCACTATATATACATTCTAAACCATGTATAATATTGGATGAGGAAAGGAGAGAGTTGATGTGCGACGAAAGTGCGGGTGGATGTCAAGGCTAAGTCTAGTAAACAAAATCCCATCTCAGTGCCTAGTCCTCCCAATTTCTCGAGACTCCAAAATCTCCGCGCACGTTTGATATAACCCTCAGTAGGGTTAGGAACCACGTAATGATGGTTTTGCTTCTTTTTCTAATATTTTTTATTATTTTCTTTTATTTTTAATTCTTAATAAATCTTTTATTCTCTTTTTAATAAAACGGTTGAAAGGCTTAGAAAATTATAGAAATGTTGGAGTTGTGACTTTCTCTTTTCAGGAAGACGGGCCCGCTGTTTTTGTATCGTTTTTCGCTATGGCACGCTAAATGAACTAATGCGCTGTATTTCGTTTCATTTTATTGTATCTTATTGCATTTCATTCCATTTGTTTTTTACTTAATTATGTCTTAATTCTCTTATATGTTGTTTTTTAAATTAACTTAAATTTAATATTTCGTTTGTATAACTTTATTCTTTATTATTTGAAAATGTATATATTGTAAAAAATTGTAATTCAAAAGTTGTTGTTCTGTCCGTTTGTCGTATGTGACATCACGTGATGCCCGGAAGTCGTATTTGGTGCGGATCTGGAAATAGAGGAGAATTATTATATTTAATCAATTTTTACCTGAATAAAACACTTTGCATTCAAATCTTATACCTGTGTGTACTGTCCTTTTTGCTGTCCTGGATTTGTTGTTGGACTTCAATCTGTTTTTCCTGTTTGGAGCTTAGACCACGTGTGTTGAACTTGAAACCGCTGATTTCAATAAGTCGAAATAGCCGCAATTTTCAAAAGAAAAGGGAGTTTTTTGTCCGAATTATCCCAATTTTGCCCCATTTTATGTCTCACTTAGTGCCAGGGCCGTCATCCCTATGATAACCCTATCAGTTCCGAGATCCCCGAGATACATATGAACGACACAAAATGAAACTTTTGCGAGATAAAGCGTCAACCTCATTAAATCATCGGGTTCTAGCCCCGAGCTGTAAAATGAAAGGTCTAACATTCATCCGCCCGAATGAACGGTTTCGGTATGCTTCTTCAGCATTCCCGGTGAATCCACATTACCACCGCATGGTTATGCCCGATCACGGCATCCCCCCAGTTTGGCCGTGCTCTCTACTTCGCGGTTTCCCTGGTTCGACCTCGATCACGTCCACTCCTGATACGGCTCGCGATCCAACGAGCGCATCCGGCATTGTGTTCAGATTTCCACCGAACAGTATTAACCCTGCCCTCGTTACGGATCAGGAGTTCCCGCAGCTTCCATCTACCTCCCTTACGGAATCAGGAGTTCCCGCAGATTTCCGCTACCTCCGTCACCATATACGAAGTTCATGCAGTTTAATCTGAGGCCTGCAATGTTCCTCCAACACGATCCATACGGGATCGACTGCTCACGGGCCCCTTTTTGTTGTTTCGGCACGTGCCCAGTCCCACCGTCACGCGTTCATCCGAACAAACGACCAGGGTCCTGCTTTTTTCCGGTGACCCTCAGGACCGTTGACTGTATCTACTGCCATTTAGAAGGGCACAATTGTCCCCCGTGCCTGGGTCTTACCACAGCCCTGGGTGCTGCGAGTGCTTTGCACAGGGTTTTTTAAAACTTCGTAGCCGTCCAATAAATCTAATTTGTCGAAGTGCGCAGTGTGACCCGCGGTGTCGACAAATAGTTTAGGGACGGGGGGAAAACTATTACCTTCCTGCACGTAGTAGCGTGCGTTCCGATAACAGAGTTCCAGAATTGCCGACTCCCGCGCGAGCGTCCGAGGATGAAGAGTCCTGAAATTTGATCTGGACGGGCCTCCAATTGTGACTGTGTTCCGAGGTTCCTGCCCCTAGGGAGGCTGGAGATCCCCGGTTCCACGGTGCACTAATAAATGAGTGACACGAATACTAGTTCTTTATATGGTATTGGCTTTATTCCTAAGCCGGCAAACCACATGCATCCGTGACTGGTACGTCTTGGTCCCATGCCGATGCCAGAGCATCGGCGGGGCCAAGCGATAAAAATCCCCTTTGGCGTCTTACATCGCGTCTCAACCCGCAGTATCGACACTTGGGTTTCACTTCTGCATTCTACCACTTAGGTTCGGCAAACGTTGGCATGCAGAGAACGAATCAGTTGTTGTGACATCAGTCGCCGGAAGGATTCTCCCTGCAAGGCTTTTCCGTACCTTGCTTTATACATGTGGATTGGTCACGTACTTCCGGTTACGAGAGTACGGTTGTGACCAATCCCTAGCGGTACGACAGACAATGCCGACCGGTGGATCACCGGCGGTCACAAATTTATCTTGTGATTCGAAAGTTATGACATTCTTTTGAAATTTTTCAGGTAGTCATTTTAATATAGAGGTACATATCTCATATTCTTCCATCTTGTCCTTTAAATTTTCCAACTGTCTTCAATAGGAAATGGCTCGATTTAAATACGATTCAACACCTTCATTCAATTCCATTGAGATCCTTGTTAAAGCAACGCGTAATTTGATCTTATTATCAACCAGTGTGCCCATATGAACTTTCTCGAGGCTTGCAAAAGCTTCCTTCAAGGTCATATCATTGATAACATGTTTAACCTGTTGCTCTAAAATAGTCTGGAGGATTGCATGTCAAATTTGGGCATCTTGTTGTATCCATAACTTTTCTTTACTTGCAAACTCTTCTGGTTTTTCATTCGGTTGACTGATGGGTTTATCTTGTTGCACTACGGTCCATAAACCTCTCGATCCCAGATATGTTCTGATTCGGTTTATCCAAATGTAATAATTTTTGTTATTCAACTTCGGGAACTCTTTAAGTTCCCTTTCATCATTAGAAGTCCCAACTGAACTCATGGCGGCCATTTCCATACAGTTCTGTTTTTTTTTAATATTCCAATTAAGATTGTTTAGGTCCAACCAGTTATTATTTGATTTTTCACAGCATCTGCTTAGATATCCATATTTAACTCAATTGCACCGTCCTGACACATGAGCCTGGGCCAATAACCTGTTGTACTCCGCAATTTCGAATGTATTTAACACGAAGCAATAACTAAACACGTCTTAACACTTTCTCGTAACAGTGCCATGTGACACGAGCAATGGTTTAATCCAGCTTTACATTATTACCAATTTTCCTACAATATATGTAATTTTAATCAATCACGATTCATAACCAAAACATACTATTATAATATAATAATTAATCATATCAACAAATTTAAGTGCGCGCACGTGCAAATTGTCACTGTGCGCGCGTATTTTTGCCACTTTATTTTTGTCCCAGACGGAAGAAAATGCCAAAAAGGATGGACTTTTCATAATTTAAAAAAAAAATTTGTTTCTAAAAGTTGTGCACGCGCGTGTACTTTGTGTGCATGCGCGTGTATTTGGGTACGCGTATACCATCGGCGCATGCCCGAACGTATACCCTCCCCTGCGCACCCTTAATATGGTCCCAGATGACGCCCCATACTAGCGGCAAGCAAACAGAAAAAAGAAACGACATGACGACACGATGCCATCTTTAAACTCCCACCGAACAAAAAAACGAAGTAAAAATAAAAATGACGCCGTTTTCCAAATTTGGTTGAATGATGAGATTCAGAGACAAATAAAATATATTTTATTTTGCAATAAATTCCACCCGGTACCCAATTCTGAATAAATCATGTCTCGAATCAATTTTTGAACTAACATAGAAAACGATACATTAAAATGCACAAAAAAACTAATAATAAAAAAGAAACGTTAAACCAGAGAAAGAGAACTTTTAACCAAGAAATTGGGTTTCCAAAACTGCCACGAGCCCGACAAGGCACTCGTGAAAGGGAAACAAAATAAAAAATAAAACTAAAAGTGCGGGAACATTGATCGGCAACTTCAGGAAGAAGGGAATGCTTTTTGCTATTTCCTGGGAAAATTCCCAAAACCCACATAAATTGCTCTATCGCATTCCGTGGCAGCGGCTTTGATAAAGATGAAAATCCGGAAAAAAAAAATTCAGAAAATTAGAAGGCGAAGTGATTAAATTTTAAAAGATTTTTAGAGAAGAAAAAGATGGCAGAAAAGAGTGCTTAGTGAGAGAAAGAAAAAGGAAAAATGGAAATTTGTGGGATCGACGTAAGTCTGAAGTCAAAGAACGCGATCCCCGCCTCAAAAAATTAAGCCTTCGGATGGACTAAGGTGCCCAAACACATCGCCTGCCCGCCCATAGTCCTAAAGCATCCCCAAAACCTCCAAAAAGATGAGAGATGGCCACCTCTCATTCCCCAAAGACTAAGAAAAACGAACAAAAACTACAGGGTTGTGACCCTTCAGAAAGTCGTGTACGGGGCAGTCCCCAGCCGCAATCCCGCCAGATGCTAGCCGGACATACGCATTCGCGCCCCCAGGACGAATCCTCAGTATACGTGGGAGCCTCCGAACACATGAAGATCTGGGACGTCACTAAGTTGTTGGGTGCCCGATGACAATGTGGGTCCTAGAATTTATTGTATTGAACCAACCAATTCCACCTGTGGACTCGCGATTCAAAGGCTCCCCGTAACATCTTACGGTCCGCACATCTCCTCGTCTCGATCTGGCCGCTTTCGTCCGAACCATAATGGGGTACACACTGCACTTCCGATCTAAGTCTGAGCTTGGTCTGGACCGGCCCACAATTGTGACCAATCTCCCAGCCCATTCGGAGTGGGTTTCATGGCGGTGGATTGGGCCACAAATAAATATCTGACACGGGACGCGGATATCATCGGTTTTGGGCCTTTATTATCACCAAATTATCCCAAATCAGTCCTATCCCAAATTCCTAATCTACTCAATAAGCACCTGCCCCGCAGTCGGGGACGGTTGCCTAAGTTACCGCAATATCTTATTCTCCCTCTTCAACCCATTTCCTTTCAGGGTTGCATCAAGCGGATGGTCACGGTTGGAACTAGGCGATCGGGACCGAGCCACCCTTCTCCTCACCCATTT
This sequence comes from Stenotaenia linearis, assembly GCA_034700445.1. Lineage (NCBI taxonomy): Eukaryota > Metazoa > Arthropoda > Chilopoda > Geophilomorpha > Geophilidae > Stenotaenia > Stenotaenia linearis. The sequence goes on along the minus strand of JAQIXT010002156.1, from coordinate 2,615 downwards.
GTGTCTCGATCTAGAACTAGAACTGATCCCACGTCACCTGCCAACTCTCGTCACCCCTTATCCCATCACGTGACTGGAAGTCACGTCAGAGATGTGGATGCGCCTCGACTGGCTGCGACACGTCCACGTCCTGGTCACATAGTTTAGTATTTTTATCCAAAACTCAACAAACCTGGTTTTTAAAAAAACATCGAATTTGATAAAAAGCAGTTATTTTGGCCAACTTATCTGGTAACAATTTTAATCATTTATCAATCTAATCAACAGCCCGCCAGGGCCACTGAAACCAATTAGCACATCTCCCAAACTTGTATTCCTATGATTTGCCTGCCCAAGTGCAATGTGCACATGATACCAGTCTGAAACTCGGCCCTGTGCATCATTAGACCTCTGCAGCCTAGACGACCCCCTAGGTAAGCCTAATGGATGGACTGGCCCCGAGCCTACAATAAACCACAACGGTAAATAACATTTATTCTCTAAACTCATCAACTCGTTTATCACTAACAAGCAGAGTTATCCATCATTTCCCTAGTACAGTAATGCAATTAATTCACTTACTGCTTGCATGTATTAAATCCTTGATGCAGAGTCCTCTGCTGACCATCGGTACAACTCTGGACTACATGTCTCGTTAGGGTTATTTTCATTAAATCGCTATTTAATGAACAAAGTTGTAGCCTGATTGTAATTCTAACTTCATATTCAGAATCTCCATATCCAAAATAGAGGTATTGTTTATTGGGATCCAATAAATAAACAAATAATAGGGTTTTGGGGTATTTCTAACCTTCACTACGGTTGGTTGCTATGGCGACAAGCGCAGACTAGGCACAATCGCCATTCCAACCATCACAAGGTAAGCATTGCTTATAATATCCATCAGGAGAAGCATTGATCACACCCAAAACGGCGTGTAAAAGAAAAACTGAAATAATTATTAACATCATTATTTTTATTTTAAATTAAAAAGAAACCTTACCTTGTAAAATGCTGAGAGACAATGTTCAAATTTGATTTAGTATGGTATTTTGTGTAGAGCTTTTATAGTTGACTGATAAATTTAGCAGAAATTAAACTTCCTTAATAATTATTTGAAACTTAAAACCGATTCCTAAAAAGTGCGATAAATGCTATTAAATATCGTTGACCTGTTATGAGACTGTCGTGACTCTACTTATTTAACCCTCAAATGATTGGATTAAACTCGCTAATTTCCAAAAAACTTAGCCAAAGTAATGGCTAAAAGAAGGAGACAAGGATTAAAGTAAAATGAACAAGTTTTATTCACACTTAAAGAGGGAAAGAGGTGTAAGAGCGATATTTGACTTAGCGCCAAATATCTTACAGTTTTAAGGTTAATATTCACCAATGTTGTTGTTTGTTTGCTTCTGTGGTCTACTGGACGTTGTCTAGTGGTAGTTTTAGCTTGCTTGGTTACCAACTCGTGGGCGAGAGGCTCAAGGGGCTCAGGCGTCACGAGCGCACTGCGCGGAGCAACTAGGTGCTGTTGCGAGGCGGGCACGCTGTCGATCAGACTGGGCTCAAGTCTAGGTGGACCTAAGGCATCCAAAAACGGCCGACGAGATAACTCTCGAGTCTTAGGTGTGTGGCAAAGGGTCTATCCTCACCCAAATGCGGGGTGAGGCTAGACAGAGATAAATGTCCCTCTTCACGCAATTGGCGTGCAGCAAGACTCAAAAGAGGGGTCCCTCTGTACAACTGTGTGTACAGCAAGACGGAAATCTCGGGGCCTAACAGAAAGGGAGTAACTCAACCGATGTGAAAGGTCCAAAGACCAACAGTTCCAAGATTCAATAGTAGCAATTCGTGTGTGGGCAAGATCTGCTCTTGCTTTTATACCCTAGTAGTGGCTACAGGGGGACATACGATACTACGATTGGTAACTTCTCTCAGTGATTGGTTCTCTTTTGTTTCTCTTTGATAACGAGATTGGTCGATCCCTGTTATCCCTTTGAGGTGGAGATTGCAAAAAGCTCAGGTCACCCACCACCTGGCTAATCCCCTAATTGCATTGATTCACTAAGTGTGAATCATACGAGCAATGCAGGGAAGTCACGTTTTTGCCCCAAACACTTTAATTACACGTTAAGTGTAATTTAAATGATAAATAAAGCGTTATGCTTTATTCTTACATTATTTTATGCATTTGGTATGAAAAAAATACACAAATACCAAGCAATACCTCTAAAACACCAAAACTACGCACAGTTTAATTACTTAGTGTTAAATAAGGCTTGGTGCTTTATTGATACAACACAAAACGTGTATAAATCACACAAACTGATTACAACAGTTGGTGCACAATACACTAGGATTGTCATTGTGTAAACTTTATTTGTTGTGCACAATACATACCATGACAACAATATCCCAATAATTCCCAAAGATTCACAACATACACTAAATTGTTGGATATTTTACGTCATTGTATTAAATTGAATGTATGGTCATGTGTTGATAGGTGGCGCTGTCACGGTATATAAGCACGCTAGCCTTGACCACGGGCCACTTACGATTTTTGTATCAACGTGGAAGGATTAAAACATTTATCTAAAGTCAAAATCGTATTTTATTTATCCAAATCTACAACA
>JAQIXT010002155.1:0-12007 GCA_034700445.1 Stenotaenia linearis | reverse complement strand
GAGTACTAACAGAGTACTAAAGAGTACTAAACTTTCAATTACATTGGATGAGATGATATTCCAACTTGACGTACGTCTTACAAACTAACGACTTCCGTGGACTGCAGAGATGAGGATCGAGAGGTTAGAACGAGGGGGAAAGAGGTTCGACGGTTTGAAAATGGGTGAGAAGGATGGAGAAGCAGGGGTTGAAGTCTTCCATGAGGGTAACTTGGAATCCCGAGTTAAACTTGCACTAAAAGGGAATACATGAGCGCTGTGTCAAGCAACACGAATCGTTATCCAAGTGTAACAATTCTCCATCATCAAGTGATGATACAAGTATAAATGGGGCGCAGGAATGGCGCTATCACTAGACCGTCGAGGCGATAGCCTTGACCACCGCATGGAAAGACTCAAAACCTTTCTTTATGGCACCCTTGAGAACCGATAAGAAAGTTAACTAACCTCCCGAAATCCAGTCTTGGTTGTGACCCTAACCACATCCAAGAAAGGGGAAAATGCTTCCTTTTCACACGCCGTAACCTGTTGCTAGGAAGTTCACATCAGGCTTAATCTGACATATAGGGTTATAGGGTTATCAGGTCTTAAACCTTTAATTACGAATAGAGTTATACCCAGATCACAATTTCGGCTTCATATTCGGATTCTCCATATCCGAATTGACCAGGATATTTTATTGGGATCCAATAAATAAATAATGAATTTTAGTGAATTTAAAGTGTTTCTAACCGTTACTACGATGCGCGATCGCCATTCCAACCATCACAAAGTTGTGGTCTGATCACAAAACTAACTTCAAATTCAGATTCTATGCATCCAAAATAGCCAGAACTCTTATTTGGATCCAATAAATAATAAACAACAAATATTTGGGCATTTTTAACCCATAGTAGGGTTATAGTTGTTGACGAGCGCAGACAACGCATGATCGCCATTCCAACTATCAAAATGTATAGTAATTTTTTAAAATATTTGTCTAGTTTTTCAGTCACAGCACAATGATGCATCACGAAGACCAGGATGACAATACGGCAGAATCAGCATATGTGTAACGGAGACTTAGTCACGACTCCATCTTGAATCTATTCTTTTGCCATATTTAAGTATCTGTAAATTGGTGTAACAGATAAGAGAATTTTTTTATATTAAAATTTAAGATTCAATTAATATATTTGTTTAGAATGATTTATAAATAGTCTTGAAAGTTGTCATTGGGGATTTTTAACGTGCGAGAATATATCTTTCCAACACAAATCCAACTGCTTTAATTTCCCTCCAAAGGATTGCCACTTGACTTTCCTTGCTTACAAAAATTATTATCTTTAGCTGGATTTTAACCTGGAACCCCTAGGTCCAGAGGTGACTGCACTAACCATTGGTCTGGCTGCATTAGCATGTAGAGTATATATGAAACAATCAAAAAATGTAATACATTAATTATTCTTTTCTTACATGAAAGAACAAATCTGCAGGAAGTGGTAGTAATAAACCTTTTATTTATTAGAGATGCATCATGCATTATTAATTAGAGATGCACATATAAGAAAGCATACATTTTGAAATTATTAGTTTCTTATTTTATTCTTATTATTTAGAATGAAAGTAGCTTTTACGATACTTAATTTTTCTCTTCTCAGAAAAATCACTAACCTCAGCTAGGTTTGAACCCGGAACCATTAAGTCCAGAGATGAGTGTGCTAACCACTAGTCTGCTGGTGCCGGCAAATGAAGCCGGAAACAACCGTTATGTGTAAATTTGTCTAATTTCTTTAATAGCAAAATACATTTTTTTTTAAATAAAAAGTAATTCTTATATAACAATTTATTTGAAAACTAAAAGATATATTACATTAGTAATTAACTAATTTTGCAAAATTTTTTGAATAAAATTTATTAGAATTTACCTACACTATAGATTTTAGGATTGAATCTTCCTAACATATGACTGGATATAGTCATATAGTTTTTTGATCTGCATAAAAATTTTGTACTGAAAAAGAATTATGAACTGCCTGAAGTTTTTTATCTTCGGATAAATCTTGTCCTAAAGCAATGTCTTCCCCTTTTCCAACCTCCTCTTCATTAAACTGTGACTGCCGGTTGACATCAGACAGCACTGGCTATCATGTGGGCATATCCCACTGACCACTAATAACTCGGGAAGGTGAAATGGATAAAGGAGAGCAGAGAATGCCATAAGGATAGAGTACTTCTGGCACTGAAGTGCAAACATTATAATCCTTCTCCGGATGCAATGTTCAATGAGGTGGGCTCATGAGTGGGTGCATTGGCTGTCCTTATATGTGTTGACAATAAAGAGCAGTTGTCGAATGAATTCTTTCGTTGGTGGGAGGGGAGGGGGGGGAATCCTATCTCTCTACCTCCCTGTGGTCCAACTGGGTACTTTACTTTGTGTGATGCTAAAGAGAGCTCTGGTGCCTTCAATTGGGTTGGCGTTAGGTTTTTCTGTTCCTCTTGTTGGTTTTCTTTCATGGCCCTTCTCTTTTGCCTGGCTTTCTTTCTTTTCATTTCTTGGTTTTTGTTCTGTTTGTTGTCTCTTACTTCATTTGGAGATTTTAACGTGTGAGACTAATTACGTCTGTTAAAATTTAGTTTTGTGTAAATATTTTGAATTGAGTAAATTTATTGCTATTGTGACCGATAGCGTATGGCCTTTGCAGCCGCTGGCAACCTTAAGCAATATCCCTTGCCTTGGATTGCCTTTACCGGTGCTTATCAGTTTTCTCTCCTTTACTGCCACGGACCTCAAATTTAATTCCTCCATCGCCTTTAGATTGTTTAAATCCCTTCACCAAATTGTCTGGATCACAACTCAATGACAAACAAACTCATTCATTTCAGTTCCATCCTCATTCCAGTTTCCATTTTCTTTTAAACAATTCAACTTCGAATCAACAACACGCAGATGAACTCGAGCGCTCCACCTACAAAACCTACTTATTCCCCCACTAGATGGCACTAACAACCAAACACTCAAATCCACTAATGAATCGAAATTCCCTCTAACTAAATGAAAGTACCCAGACGCTGAAAAAACTGTCATACATTTCACTGCTCATTGGGCATCATTGGACAAGCGAGACGAGCTGAGGGAAATGGTAAGTTTCATTTGTGTCCATTAGCAATGGGTGCGGTTGAGCTAATTACTCGGCAGCTGTAACACGCAGCTCCCAATCGTCATCCACTCCCAAAAGCAGTATATGTCAAACAACAGAAAAAAAACTAATTTTATTTATCTATTTACTTATTTATAAAGTATACAGTGAATTGTATGTAATTTGATATTGTTTAATCATTCTATTGTATTGATTTGTTATTTAATTATAGAAAATAAAATAAAAATAGAAAAATATTTAATTTTGATTTTTGTCTCTCGAATCACGTGACTAAATGGTAATTCATCGCGACACTTGACAGGAGCATCATCGGATTGAAGTGGCGTCACACTCCTATAAGGGGGGACCCTTGGGAGTTTGGAATGAATTTTTAAACGATGCGGATGAGTGATGACGTCCTGCTGTTTGACAGATAGTGTTTTCCTTTTACATCTTAAATAAAAAATTAAATAAAAATATAAAAAAAAGCTGTTTGAGATTGAATTTATGAGCAAAGTTTGGACAGGGTTGTTAAGCAAATGGGTGGGGAACTGGTCAACTCGCCACTGTCCATAGATGGCGACCCGCCCTCACTGGGATTGGTCATAATTTGGGAAATCTCACGAGACTTCCAACTGCTACCTCGTCACGCTAAATGAAATATTCAGAAAGTGTTGTCACGAGCAGTAATTTCGAGTTGGAGATATTCAGTGTGGAAGATTTGGTTGGGGTTGTTGGGAGAGGGGTCGTGAAAGTTACGTTTTGCGGTTTTTTGTTTTTGTTTATTTGGTGCAATTTTTGTTGGTTTTTTTATACAAAAAAAAAAAAATTTGTGTTATGCATATTTTCTGATGTTTTTGCATAATTTGTTCATGTTTTATGTAATATTGTTGACTTTGTGCAGTTCTTTATTGCAGTTTTTACTGAAAATGAAAAAATGCAATTTAATCTAATGTTTTTTGTTTTTTATGCAGATTTTTTATCACTTTGCTATCTTCTTATTGAATTTACATGTTACCTTGAATTTGCATATTTTTTTTCTAATTTAGCTGTTTTGTTTATTTTCATTTTTTCATAATTCTTTACACAGTTTACCAAATTTTGATTTATTTTTGCTCATTTCTGCAGTTCTATATAAATGGATGCAACTTTTTACACTCTTATGCAGGTTTTTGTTGTATTTTGTATATAATTCTTGAATTTCTTAAATCTTTTGTAATTCTTTGTTGCTTTCTGCACAATTCTGCAATGTTCTGCACTCTTTTGCAGATATTTTATTATTTATTGCATATTTCTACATTTTTTTGCACTCTTTTGCAGGTTTAGTGTTGTTTTCTGCACTCTTTTGCAGGTTTTCTGTTGTTTTCTGCACATTTATGAGGTTTTATACTCTGTTTTCTAATCTTCTGTTGTTTTCTGCACAATTCTACTCTTTCAGTAGTAGTAGTGTAATAGATTTCTGCAAATCTCTGCAAGTTTCTGCACATTTTTCCAAACCTTTAGGTTTCTGAACAACTTTTACACTTTCTGTGTTCTTCTGTGTATTTATTTAAAATAAAAGCAATAGAGACATTTTGAAAATTTAAATCTCCCCACAACTTCCTTCAACACATCTTTCAATCTCAAACTCACAAAAACTCCACAAAAACCTAACCCACCAACCAAACCCATTCACAAACCCCTTCCAACTTTCCACCTAACTCCACTTCTTCTCAACACAACTCACAACTCAATTACTTATGCATCTATTCACTTTTCATCGGTAGCTCCACTTCCACATGTGTAATTGAGCCTGGCCACGCTGTGGTGCACCAATTGCATTAGTTAAATGAGCAACGAAGGAAGGAACTAAAGACTGCTTCGTGTCACTAGCCGCGACACATCACTCACACCCTTAAAAAAAAAGTGAAATAAATCCCCCAAGATTTAATTACACAACTGGGTGGGGTTTAAAAGGGGTTTAATGCATCTCAAAATGATAACTAGATCCAACCTGTACGGCAGTGAAGCCCAAATACACGAAAATGGCGCAATTAGATTTATTTGCGATTGCTGCAAAATGCAAGTTATGTACACAATCGTAATTGAATATGTCGCTCGTAGATGAGTCCCGCAGGAACGTCTGAGTGTAGGGGAGCCACTAATGCGTATTGATTCGTAAATGGCAAAATAAATAACAGATTGAATATTTATCTCCATAGAAATAACGATAAGTGTAATGCGGAGAAAATTATGGGAGAGTAAATTAGTTTTGCTTTGTTTTTGTTGCAAAATCTGTTGGAACTGGCGCATCAATGTTTCAGAAAAGCAAGCGAGTGAACAACACACGTGTCACCAGCCTGATTTCCCCCTTTCAACATCATCCATCATTTCACATGGCAGTGGCAGGCCCACCTGAATTAATCATCAGGCTGCTCATCATTAAACTATACTTAAACGCAGCACGGCGCAGCAGTTTCGAGGGCGTTGAGGGGGCACTTCCGGTTCCGTTGGAGACTTCGGGTTCTGGAAATGAAAATTAGGTGTGGTGAGCTACGTGTCGGTGAAATTTTGAGGCGTTTATTGGACCGGAAATGAATTTTTAATCGATCGGAAGTTGGGAGATTTTGCATTTATTTATTGTTTTACCGTTTTTGGGACGATTTGGAGCGCGTTTGGGGGACACTTCCGGTTTCGTTGGAGACTTGGGGTTTTAGAAATTAAAATTAGGTGTGGTAATCTCCATTTCTTTGAAATTTTATAACCATAATTTAATCGGATGTACCCTTTTGGTTCGCTCCAAATTAGAGGAAATGATTGATTTTACCGAACGTCAGATTGGACTAACACCACTTTCTCTCGGTTTAGAATCTTGAAATTTCAAGGACACAGAGTTAAATTCATATAGTAAACACACAAGAAACATTTCATCTCTAACACAACCGGAAGTGCCAATAAGAAGCGCTCCAAATCGCACCATCGACTGAATTGACCGAAATCCAATCACAGAAAACACCATTTCTCGTTACATTACAAACTTAAAATTCCAAGGTCACAAAGATTTAATCCCCAACTCAACACCCCCAAAATATCTCACCTTTCACGCAACCACAAGGGCCCTTTCAAAGTGCCCACAAGCGCTCCACATTGCACCGAACCGCGGTCACTAGCCCCGAACTCGAACCGCGCTTCCCTGCAACTCACGGCCTGATTTGCAAACAGACTTTTGTTTCCATCCAACATTGAGGAAACGGCTTTACAATACAGATTCAATAATCCTGATTAGAAACCTTGATCTCATTCACATCGGTTTCCGATCCACGACCGCTATACACGACACCATTTCATTTCTTTATTGGTTTCTCTGTTTGTCTCTCGTGCTGCGTCTTCCCCGCCCTCGTGTTGGTTGGTGACATGTCCGCCCTGACAGACTGAAGGGTGCGGTCAGTCCCAGAAGCACGCCATTAATCGCACAAATGGCGCGCGGCCGACACCTGTTGCCCTCGCTGCCCCTTAGAGGCGCGCACTTCTCCTTACATCAAACACATTAAAACGAGAAAAAAGTGAATAAATACACTTTGCTTCAATTGCTTACTCTTTGGATTGGATTGCAACCTTGAAATTAATGGGTTTGCGCTAACGACTGCGTATCGTTGATCTGCTAATGCGCACATGTGTGTATTACATTTAAATAATAATCATTTTTGTAGATTGGAGATTGGAAAAAATATGTTTATCTAATCAGTGTATGAATGCTGATTTGAAGTGTAGTTAAGATTTTTAGAAGGGAACAAAAGGGAGAATTTAGTGATGGATGAAGTTTGGTGATTTTATTTAGTTTGGGGAAAATTTACCGAGAAGTTTGGTGTTTGTGGAGTTGTAATGGAGATATTTTAATGTGAGTTTGATTTTTGAAAGTTTGATTTAATGTTGAAATTTTTTTTTATCTTTAAATTTTTTAAGTGGGCAGATGCACATTTGTAATCTTGGAAAGGAAAATGTTGTTTGGATTGGATTTATAAGTGTTAAAATGATGTATGTGTTACAAATATATTTAGATTTAATTTAAAAATAAACAATGTTTATATTTGTTATATAAGTTTTATAGAAAATTTTTTATAAAAAAAATAAAATAAAATAAAATGAAAAAAAAATTTTTTTTAATTTTTTATTAAAAAAAATAAATAAAATAAAATGAAAAAATTTTTAAAAAAATTTTTTATAAAAAAAAAAAAAAAAATAAAATGAAAAAATATTTTTTAAATTTTTTATAAAAACATTTTTTCATTCAAAATACAAAACTCACAAAACCCTACAACAATATGATACATTCAACTCAAATCACTTTATTGTTAAATATAATAATCACGTCAACTTGTCATTTCAATTATCAATTTCAATAAATATTAAATTTATTTGTTTTGCCACTTTGAACGTCATTTGTCGTCCTACAAACCCAATCAGTGGAATTTTTATTTACTTTTAATTTTTCTGATTCAATGTATTGCTGTTTACTTTATCGAATTTTTATTTGCTGCACGAAATATTGTGATCTGGGGTTGGGGTTATGGAAATACGTCAGCTGTTGTGGAGTGCCAGGCTATTGATACTTGAACCGGCTGGTAATTATTACCCCGGGACAATATGACAGGGTTATGCGGTATCAAGAGTGAATATTGCTCCTTTATTATTGATAATATGCTTACCTCATTGACTAATTAATTATACATTAATGATTTACCACTCCATTTTTTTAATGTCAATTTAATTGACCAATTTCAGCTGTTTTCAACGTCGCTCAAAAATGAAGATACTCATTAATATTTGTCAGAAATTAGTTTGGAGGTGGGAGTGAGTGGGGTTTGAAGTTGATTACAGTAAAATACAGTAAATTGCTTAACATAACTTAAACTGACCAATTTTTTTCATTGCATTTTGTCTAAAATTGAATTTGGATGTGATTTTGATTTTGTTTCATTGATCAAATGTTGATTTTCTGGTATTGATTGCTGATTGAGATGCATATTGCATTGTTACTTATTTTTCTGAATGATTGTGAGCTGATTTTGAATCAGAAATGAAATGTTTAATTACAAGAAAATGGCTGTTTGAAGGTGAAAATGTATTTTTTTTTATTCCACATTATCACTTTTTTAAAGTTTCAATATTTTATTTTCTGGAATTGATTGTTGATTGAAATGTTATTTTGCATTATAATTCAATTGGTTTCTTGAATTAATTAACCTTCAAACTTGATCAACTTAAAGATTGCAGCTGAAAAAATTATAATTCATTGATTTTTTTACATCTAAGATTTCTAGATCTTAAATCTACAATTTTGTTTTTTATTTCCCTAAGATTTGATATGAGAAATATAATTTCTGTCTTTCTGACTTTATAGCATTTGGCAGACAATATTGATTATTGAAAAACCAAAACATTTTCTTCGTCCTCAATTTTTATTTAATTTCCAAAAATTAAATCAGCTCCTGAATCATCTTCTTAATTTCTTTTAAATTAAGGTTAAGTTTATACAAATGCAATCAAACCTGACCTCACAAACAATCATTAATCCTTCTCTTTACTTTCTTTCTTTAATCACATCGTTTTATAGATTTACCCAGCAAATATTTATCTAATAAACTAGAAATCAGCGATTAAGGCCATTTACCAGTAAGAGCAAAATAGAAAAACACTTTAATCTCATCTAATTTCCTGTACATTTTATAAGTTTGACAGATTCTATTTACATTTATTGCTCTCATTTTTGCTGCAAATGTCACAGGGCCTCGTGTCTCACTATAATTTAGCATCCGATTAATTACCTGGGCGTTAAAGCCAAGCACTAAAACTGTCCCTGACCATACCATGTCCACTGCACACTTGCACGTGAGTTTTCGTGACCCAAACTGGTCACTCCCACTCAAAATCAGCTGATCAAAGTATTAAACCAAAATAATCATCGCTGCACTTAACTTTTAAAGTCAAAAGTGTAAAGGATTTGGAATTAATTCAACGATTCTTCGCGGGAAAGCGTATAAGCGGCTGATGTTGCTTAGTTGTTTGTGGAAGCTGTTTTTGTTTGATTTATACAAACTTACCCCTCATCTGAAAGCTCTGAAGGAGAGGATTTTGAATCACTAATTAGTTTTTAAATAATAACTTTTCAAACATGGTGAAAATTAAATTTAAAAATTGAGAGCGACAAAATGTCGATTTCGGTTTTTCTTTGCGGGAAAGCGTAAGAGGCTGATATAATATAACTTAGTTGTTTGTGGAAGCTGTTTTTGTTGGATTTATACAAACTTACCCCTCATCTGAAAGCTCTGAAGGAGAGGATTTTGAATCACTAATTAGTTTTTAAATAATGAATTTTCAAACATGGTGAAAATTAAATTTAAAAATTGAGAACGACAAAACGTCGATTTCGGTTTTCGCAATTCTGATTGTTTGAAGTGAGGAATTGAGTAAATGAGATGACATTTGATTAGAAATGACATAATTCCAAAGAAAATATAAATTTATTTTGTTAAATTTGATGAATTTGATAATTTTATACATTATGATAAATCTATATAATCAATAAATGGCTTTTTAACCCTTTTTAGAAAGTTCTCTGTGAGCTGTTTCTGAATCTAGTGAAGTTTTAAGTCAAAATTAACTTAATTGAGAGAAAATTAAATTTCAAAAAATATATTTTCTCAAACACTGCTTTATGTTTTCAGCAAAAATCATAAAAATGTTTATTTGAAACATCAATTTGAATATAAATAGCCAACCCCATGGGTTCCATGATGCATTGATTGTGATTTTAATCATAAGTGCAGATATACTCCACCCTGAATTAATTTGTATATCAATAAGGGATTGATGGAAATCTGATGGAAATTTTTTATTTTATAGTTTTAATGGCTGCTGCTATTAGTTTAATCAATTGATTCAAGTGTTCTTTTGTTTGATTCAAATGCTGTTGTTTTGGTGTTATTGGTTCATAATTTCATAACTTTTGAAGGCTATAAACACGTGTTGTGAGTTATTGAGGTAATAGTCGGGGAAATTATTGTTTCGGAGTTTCTGGGAGAAGGTGGAGTTGTTGGCCAATTGTTTGAGTTGTTGTAATGCAAGTTGGAGGATGGAGTGGAAAGGAAGAGAGAACTGTAAGTTTGATTCTTTTGTGTTTTATTAATGGGAAATTTCATTATAAATTGTAAATTTAGTCAAAAAATGGCAAATTTGACTGGAAAAAGGAATTTTGACTACAAAAATAGTAATTTACAGTCTAAAAATGGCAATTTCAACCCCAAAAGTGGCAATTTTTATCAAAAGAGGCAATTTTTACCCAAAGAATGGCAATTTATACATCAAAAATGTTAATTTTCCCCTTGAAGTGACAATTTTTGCTCTAAAAATAACAATTTCAATCCAAAAATGAGCAATTTCAATCCAAAAATGACAATTTTTATTCCAAAAATGACAATTTTACTCCAAAATGCAAATTTTTACTCCAAAAATGAAAATTTTTACTCCAAAAATGATAATTTCCATTCCAATAAAAAGGCAATTTCCATTTCAAAAATAAAAAAAATATTTTACCAAAATCTAAAATTCTTAACTTAACTTATACTGTAAAGTGAATTATACTCTTTTATACAACCTTTACTTCCAAATCATCAATTCCTAAATAAAAAAATCCAATACAAAAAACTCACAGCTTTTACCAGATTCTAAAACCTTCAACAACCTCAAGGCCACAAACAGCAAACTTAACATTCTCCCCTACACTTTTACATACCATATTTACATTTCCTACCTTCCAAATTGCTTATATTTCATAGAAACACTTGCTTTTCTCAATTCAATTCACATCTGTACCACCTGCAACAGTAAACCAACACCCAATAAACCATCAAAGTAACTCAGTAACCATAACTCACATCTTAAAAGAAAATAAATTCAATCATAAAAAATATTTTAAACACAAAAAAACAAAACATTTTCACAATTAAAATTAAAACCAAAACAAAAAATCTCATTTTCATCAAAATGTAATTGAATATCAAAGAAATGCAGAATATTGTTGAAGATTATACTTTGTTTGTGCATTTTTGAATTTTTTTAAATGTTCTTTGTTGTTTCTTCTTTGTTTTCTTTATTTTTCTTGTGGTTTTTGATGTTTTCTTTTGGTTGTTCTTGTTTTTTCAAGGTTTCTTTGGTTATTTTGTTGGTTTTTGTTGGTTTTTGTGGGTTTTTTGAGGTTTTTGATGTATCTTTTGTATTTTTGTGGTTTTTTTGAGGTTTTTTTTGGTTATTTTTATGGGTTTTGGTTTCTTTTTTTGGTTGTGTGTTTTTTTTTAAACAAAAAGATTTTTTGTTGAGATTTTTTGTCTTTTTTGGTCAATTTTGTGTCTTTTTTGGTCATTTTTGTGGCTTTGGTGTCCTTTTTGGTGTTTTTTTAAAGTAATTTTTGTGATTTTGGTGCTTTTTTTTGGTTATTTTTGTGTTTTTCATGTTTTTTTTTGATTTTTAGTAAAATTACAGAAAACCATAAAAAAAAAAATCTCCAAAACTGAAACCAAAAACACCCAAAAAAAAAACACCAAATCAAAATTTAAAAAAACCAAAAAAAAAAAAAAATCCAAATTAAACTAACCCCAAACCCACCAAAACCCACCAAACAAAAACCAAAAAAACAAAACAAAAAATAATCTCCACAAAAAAAGGCAATAAATCAAAGACTCCGCCCCACAGTCTCGCGACAATGTAAATCAGTCGGCGATTGGTCAATCTGAGCAGTCGCCTGACGTCACAACCAACCAATGATTTGAAGGTTGCGGAGGCGGTCGATGAAACTCGCGAATTTCACTCGAAACGATGGACGGAGCTGCACGAAGCTCAGCTTAACTCGTCCC
>JAQIXT010002154.1:0-12011 GCA_034700445.1 Stenotaenia linearis | reverse complement strand
TTTTGGATAGGAAATGGTTAGGTAATGAGTTTACAATTGTTTTGAAGTTGTATAATTCGATTTTTTTATACATTTCCGAGTAAATTTGTGGATCTTAACCCTTTTCCTCCTTACTTTGACGCTTTTCTTTGGTTATCTGCTTCTTCATTCACATTTCGTTGTTGTTTCGGTAGAAAATCCAAATCTGATCCACTTTTTGACAGTTTTCACTACTTTACTAGTAAATTTCGGTACTCTAACCCTTTCTGTCCGTTTCGTGCACAAGACCCACTCAAATTTATCGAATTTCCACGCCGTTATTCTAATGTGTCTTTTTATCTCGTGAAATATTTAAGTTGATAGGATTAAAGGATCATTTGTCTTGAGGACCCTTTTCTTAAGAGACCCCAGCGTCTAGACTTGGGACAGACAGACGTGGGTCTAAAAGGGGTAAGAAAAAACATAAAGGGGTGAGGTAACCAGTTCTCAAACAAACCACGTTGCGCACCAACCAAAGACAAAAACTCAGGTGATTTAATTGCTAGACACCAACCCTTTGAAACCCCAACAGGGGACTTACCCAGTCTGGTCGCCATTTTTTTTTCAACAAAAAAAATTTTTTCAAAACAAAAAAAAATTTTTTCAACCAAAAAAAAAAATTTATCCCATCAAAATAATTTTATCAAATTTCTTGATCCAAATTAATCCTTTAAACCCATTTCCATGGCAACAAAGATAAAAAATAATTGATTGATATTTATAGAAATTTTTATTATTATTATTAAGGAGATCAAGAGTTTTTATTATTAGGACCAAAGGGGGGAGTAAGGGAATCGAGAGAAAGGTGAAAACCAAAGGGGGGAGTAAGGGAATTTAATCAAGAATTTATAGAAATTAGTAACCTAAGGGGGGAGTAAGGGAATTAAGAGTTTATAAAACTGAGGACCAAAGGGGGGAGTAAGGGAAAAAATAAAAATTAAATTTTTTTAAGAGTCGAAAAATTTTTTTTATATTTTTTTTATATTTTTTATTTCAATGCATGGGGTCGGTGAGCTTTGTAATTAATCAGTGAATAAAAAGGCGCCGCCTGTGAGCAGCTGGAGCCAGTTGGGAAAAACAAACAGGTGACTAGTGTCTTGAGACGAGGTTTATGGGCACCGGAGTTTCTTGGAAATTAAGGCGCGCGTTTGATAGGCGTGACGTCACTCGGCGTCTCCCACGCACCGCTCACGGTCACCCCGCGAGTCGCCATGGTGACGGCTTTTTGAGTAATTGGCCAAGAGTGACATTGACCACGCACCTGTAATTTGCCACCTGATGAATCAGACGACGGACAAAAAGGGGCCGCCAACACCGCCACCGACGCCGTCAAGGACGCATTTTTATATCTCATCTCCCACCCCCGCAATAAAATTTTTTCGGGTTCTAAGAATGACCAGTGGTCATTTTTTTAAAAAAATTTTAATTTATAAATTTCAAAAAAAAATTTTTGTTGTTGTTGTTGTAATGAGGTTGTGTAATTAAATGGGTTATTTGTGGACTTTGTTTGGGTAGATTTTTTTAAAGTTTCAAACTGGTTGTTGCAATGTTTTTTAATTAATCGGTTTCATTTTTAACTGTCAAAATATTTTGTGCTAAATTTTTTAATTTTATTGTTATTTTAATGAAATTTTAATGGAATTTATACTGTATATTGTACATAGTGGGAATAATAGTGTTTATAGTAATTATTGGGTGATTTTTTTTATTTTTTTAATTTTTTTTATTTTAATTCAGATATTTTTTGATTTTTTTAAATTTTTTGTAAACCTTGAATTTTTTCGTGGTATTTCGACTGTGAAATTTTTTCCCCCGTTATAAAAAATTGTAAATAATTATTTACAATTAAAATATACGAGTGGATTATTTTCAATGCCTCGATCCACCATGAAAATGAATTTCTCATTGCACTTGGTTACTCAATCTGTGATTGGGTTTTAATTGTTTTAATCAAGGTTAAGAACTCGGTAATTAACTACTTTGTTCACCTGAAAGGTGAAGAAAGGATATTTGTTTTGAACACATCAACGAGTTCATTTTTCATTCAAACAAAGGTAAACAAGTTGGGATTTGGTTTGGGTGTTCGCAAATATTGCGATTTTGGGGTTTATGTAACGTTTATTTGCGAAAGTAATTGCGACGTGTTGAAAAATGTATCGGGGAATTGATGATATACGGAAATTAAGTTAATTTTCTTATTGCGCATGCTCAGTAGTTGGTTTTAACTCTATTCTTAATATTTTTGTTTATTGAAAAATGAGTTGAAACTAATTTTGAGCATGCGCAATAAGAAGATTAAATTTTTTTAGCGAAAATTAATATTAGTTTTCATACTGCGCATGCTCAAATTTTGGTTTTAACTCGATTATCAATATTTTGTTTATTAATATTTTGTGTTTGGTTAAAACCAAACCAAAAAATTAAGAAAATTTTCGACTTTTAACAAAAATTAACTCAATTTTCACAATGCGCATGCTCAAAATTTAGTTTTCACTCAACACTCAATATTTTGATCACCAATTTTTTTTTAAAACTAAATTTCCTTAAATTTTAATCACGTAACAAAAACCAACTCAAATTCCACACTGCGCATGCTCAGATTTAATTTCAACTCGATATCCACCAAAATTCCACATCCCCTCAAAAACCAAACGCAAAAACCTCAAAAAAATCCAATTTCCCAACTTTTAATCATAAAACCTAAAATAAATTTCATAAAAAACCAAATTCCTCGATCCTCGCGTCGTTCCTTCGACTCGGTGTCGCAAATAGGTGACAGATGCCCCGAAGGGTGGATTTACAGCCCCGTCCCGAGTTTTATGTCTGCACTTATTCGCCGTCCCGCATTTAATCACAAAAGAATTCCGGTGTTTACTCACGACCCCCCTCACCTTCACCTGTCCGTTGCTCAATTGCATCCTCCATTTTTTTTCTTTTTTACCCCCACAAACTCCCCCCTTCGAGGGGCCACGCGCCAACTTATGACAAACGACCACAAGGGGGGGGTCTTTGAACATGACACGGACAACTGTTGTCACGTGGCGATTTTTTTAGGACCACGGGTCACTTTGGGAGGGGGAGTGGGGTTTAGATGGACTCTTGGACGGGGGTTTGTGTAGAGTTTATGAGGCCTGTGGACACAATTACTGCGCGTTTGGAGTTCCATGGATATTGCGCAGTAGACAGCCAATAAGATGCATCAAAGTGAGGGTGTTGCGCAGAATGCGCACCCCTGTTGTAGTGGGGGGTCATTTGTCCACCTGTCAGGGAGACTGAGTAAATGGAGATTTTTTTTGTGTGTGTTTGGAAGCTTGTTGTTTTTTAATTTATTGTTGCAAAGTGGCAGGTTGATAGAATTTGTTTTTGTTTTGTTTGCTGGTTTTTTAATCCTCAATTTGATTACACGTTTTAAAGTGGGATTTCGACGTTGTTTGAATAATAATTGTGAAGTTTTTGGTGGATGTGATGGTTTTTGATTGTTTTTTTTTGTTTTTTTTTAAGGGATTGGTTGTGATTTGTGGTTGGGAATGTTTTGTGTTTTTTGAGTTTTGTGTGATTGAAATTTGAAATTTCGATTTATGGGTTTTGGATGGTTTGTGACGGTTAAATGATTTTTGTTTTGTATGAAAGTTTTGTGCAGTGATGTTTGTAAGGTTTAGTGGATTTGTTCATAACTTTTGTAATTATAAGCTGATTTTTGCATATTATCTTTTAAGTATAAGATTTGATAGCATTTTATGCAATTACAATCGTCTTTCTTACTATTATGACTGAGTTGTGTTCATTTTGCACATTATCTGTAATTATAAGCAGACTTATCAGCATTTACTGCAATTTTCTGCAATTTTTCACAAATACTAGTGGATATTTGATTATTTTCCACAATTATTCCATACTTTTTACATATTTTCTGTAATTATAAGCAGATTTTCAGCATTTTCTGCAATTTTTTTCTTATTTCCCACAAATACGAGTGAATATTTAATTATTTTCTCCTAGTTATCGCATACTTTTCACATTTTCTGCGATTTTAAGCAAATTTGCAGCAAAATTTCCAACTTTGGTTTTTCAAGTCGCTTAATCCCAAAATTAGAGAATTTACAGAAAACAAACTTAATAAACTTTATATTTATTATCAAAATTATAAAGCGGCACTTTAAAATTTGCACTTAATAATTAATTTATTTAATTTTTTCGAACAGTCCAACGGAGAGGAGGACGATATGCGGGACTCGGAAGTGGATTCGGGAGAAGAAGACGAAGATGACGGAGACATTTCGGGAGGAGACGACCTGACTCGGGTCAAGATGGAGGACGTGGGGGACATCGAAGCTCTGGCGCGTTATCGGCAACAGGCTCAGGAAGAACGAGCGGAAATCGAACGCGAATTACGAGCGATGCAGCACCGGCAACGGGATTCTTCTATGGCTTCTTCGCCGCCCACTATGGTACCTCTAACTCATCAGTTCGCGACACTCCCGACGACGACTGTCAATCATAACAACAACAACAATTCGAGTAATAGCAACGGAAATGATACAATTCACTCGTGGGCCATGGAAGATTCGATGAAACAGGTAAATTAATGGGAATTTAGTGGATTTGTAGTGAATTTTTGGTGTTTTATCTTAGACTTTTGCAGTTTTCTCGTAAATTTTTTAAATTTCTACTCTTTTTGTGCAGTTTCCGCTTAAATTTTTGCAATTTTTGCTGCTTTCTCTTAAATGATTGCAATTTTTACTGAATGTAAGAAGTTTTCTCTTGAACTTTTGCAGTTTTTACTATAGTTACATTTCCTGCTAAACTTCATCTCAATTCTAAAGAATTATTTCATAAAATTCAGATTCTTCGAAAGAAAATCCTAGAATTCCTTAACACAAGCCGAAATTTACACTTGAGAACACCATTTATTACAAACTGACAATTTCAGACAACTTATAATTAGGGTTCAGAATTTTTCGGTAAAAAAAAAAATTGAAATTCAGGGAATAGAAATCGGGTTTGAAAATTTCATTACTTTTAGAAACTTCAACAAGAATTACTCAGAACAATAAAACTAAACAACTCTTTCAACATACAGCAACTTAATTAACCAATCATTTAACTTCTATCCACACCCAAGAAACATAAGAAAGATCAATCAAACCTATTACTGCATCGATTCTTTAAACAAATGGCAAATGAATTACACTTGTCATTACATTATCGGTGCTAGAGAAAAAGTTGCGCACTCCACCCCGCTCGATTCCATATCAATGTGGGACTAAATAGACGCAAACAATCAATAATTATCAATAATTAATAAATTTACTCAATACTTACAATTAATTTTTTGTAAAAAATTTTAAATGTGATTTGCATTTCCTGTTTTTAGATTTATTTTTATTTTTTAAAATAAACTGCGAGTTCATCACTCCTTTTCTCCATAAACATTCCTTCCAAAATATCAAAACAATATATTTTTATCCCCATAAATTCCAACAACTTTTACGATGCACAATGGAATTTAATTTTTTTTATTTTCACATTTTATTTTTTTTCTTCCTCTTGTGTTGATATGAGACCGTGGGCGTCTCTCGCCATTTCTAAACAGAGGTTTATCTAAGAATAGATTCGTGGATCCCTCGATAGTTCTTTATGCGCGTCTCCTTATAAGTCGATTGGTCGAGTGAGTAATGTCAGTTGGCATCTCCCCCCTCCTTCATCACATCTTTGGTAGACCCTCACCCCCCCTTTCTAACGTTTTTATGTGTAAAAATAAACTCAACATTTATTTACTTCATTATTCATTCCGCCATTTTGTCTATTTTTATTTATTTGGAAAAATAAAAAACGGGGGTCAAGGACGAAAGGGTCAAGGTGGAAAGTTCCAGCAACCTGTGCGAGATTTATGCAAATTAGACACGCGTCTCGCCCTCGGGTTGTAACCCGATCAGCCCTTGGGGGAGTTTTTGCTGCTCATTTTTGCTTTTTTTGAATTTTTTTTTGAATTTTTGAAGGGTTTTTAATAATTTTTTTGGTTTTTAAGTGTTTTAGTATTTTTTAAATATTTTTTAGTGTTTTTGAAATTTTTTTTTTTTTAAATTTGTTTGCATTTCTAAGTTTTTCAATAAATTTTTTGAATTTTTTGAGGAATTTTTTGGAGTTTTTCATTTTTTTGTTGATATTTTAATCATTTTTTAAATTTTTTGCTGATTTTTGGATTTTTTAAATTTTTTAAATTTTTTTTTTTTAAATTTTAAGGTTCGATGTTGGCGTCCACACGAAGCAACGCCCCCACCACCCCCAGGACCAACTCAGTGTACACCACAAACGGTAGGTGATGTCATGAATTTGGCACAAGCTTCTAGGCAGGAAGGTGAAGGGAACACGCGACCCCATGTGAGGTGTTGGGATTTGACCTGTTGACAGCTCACTGGGGGTACAAGCGACCAGGTGGTCACCTGTAAATTTTGATCACACCTGATGTTCCTCTTTTATTTATTTATTTATTTTTTCCAAGTCTGCGTTTTGACATAACGGGATGGTTTACATGTGTCAGAAAACTGACCGCAAAGTCCTAAATCATCGCGTGTCATTTTTTCTCCGCTTTTGTTTAAATAATAAAAAGAAAAAATTCACTTCCTGGGTTTTAAATAACTTTTTATGGGCACAATACCCCGGATAATGGAGAAATTTAATTTAATTAGGACTAAAGGGTTGAATTTGCCAAATATTTTTGACAATTTTGGCAGTTTTCTTCAGTGGGTTAAAAGTTACGATGAATTTAGGAACGTTGAAAATGTGTTGCGTTAAAGTTTACCATGTTGAGAATATATGACGCGAGAAGTGCGATTACCGTTAACGATAATCGATTTAGCCTAAATATATCTATTTAGACTATTTTCAAAATGTTTGTTATTTAAGACATTTGTTCATAAAACGCACGCTCCGGCGTATAAATAGCCTATTTATGCAATACAAACGATGCTATAACATTAAATTGATTTAAACCAACTTAGAATAACAAAATTAGCAACGGCAAGTGCGATTTTTATTCGAACAGATTCATCACAGCCCCTCACTGTCTCCCTGTGAGCTATTTCGGTCTTGCGGTAGATCTAGGATTGAAAAACGATTTAATCTTAATCGGATTAAATTTAAAAACAGACTTTAATACCATATGAATCAACTTCTTGTTTATATTTAACTCGAAATTAACCAGAATTGCTGACTATCAAAGTTGGCTGACTAAGACTACAAGGAAGTTCGCTCCAAGAATGTAATTGTGGGTTTTAATGGGCCGAAAACAATTTATATAAATTTCAAACGCTCGTTTACGTCATCGATTTTATTTGTGGACATGCCGGATGACATTTAGTCTATTTTAATTTTAAATCTAATTCTTGGCTCTAAAATCAAGAGGATTTAAAGCTTGCTTAATGCGAATAAATTGGAGCGGTGGTGATTATAAAGGTCATATGCAACCTGTCACAAAACAAAAAACTTTACACGAGTCAAAACCTCCGAATGGAGTTGGGGACAACCAATGAAACAAACACCAAGAAGCAAGAGGAAGTAGATAGTCGAAGAAAAGAGTTGTGAATAGATTAGATCGCTAATGATTATAAAGGTCCCCAGGTAGTATTAATATCTCTGGAAAGTAGCATCTTTGTGGAATGTCTATGATAATTAAATATAGACTTTCAACGTCAGTGCAATATTGTAGCAGCATTGAAATTCTGGGCAATTCTATCACGTCTTGGTTATATAGAATATCTATAATAATTCAATGTAGATATACTATGACAATGCAACATTTCAGCGATATAGAAATTTATAGCTTCTATAATCTTTTCATACAGGCAAATGAATGTCGAAATTGACATAGAATAGAGGTAGAATCGATACAATATTCACATAGATGTCTATATAGTCTCGATATTGCATCTGTGGACAAATGGTTGCCTACAGATCTCGCAGCGATGTTGAGGAGACCTATGTCTATATTTCAGTGGTATAGAATCTATTTACCTATATCTCAACAACATAGATTCAACATAGTTGTGTTTCCTGGGTCTTACGCAACCTGCCACAAAACAAAAAACTTTACACGAATCAAAATCTTCAAATAGAATCAGGGACAACCAACGAAACAAAAACCGAGAAGCTAAAAGTATGAAATAAAAACTGTGACTTCGTCGCACGAGGTGAATTAACCGGGGAGAACCACGAGGAGTTAGAGAGTTGGATTCCAAATAAATTGGAAGGAAATTATGTTTTGCTCGTGATCGGCTAATCACGAGTCAGCGAATCCCAACTTTTAATGGGAGTCGTGAAGTTGATGCACCGGAAATGCATTTCTGCATGCTCCGAAGCGATGACGGACGAGTCGTGGGTGCGGAATTAGGTGACCAAGGGTGCACAGAATTATACAAGTGCGATGTCTTTGAAATTATACTATGTTGTTCAGTAGAAGGAATGCTACAATCTGGCACGTAAAACCAGGAGTGGAAGGAGACATTTTCACACACTGCCCCCTATGTTTTGTTGGGCGCCAGAGGGCTAGGGGTTCGGCTGGTGAATTCAAATGGTGGAGTAAGGAGGGCGATGTAAGTAATTATCAATTAATCAGATAAGACGCTGAGTCAGGTGAAGGGGGTCACAGGTAGGCGGAGTGGAAAAGAAGAAGAAAAATTGAAGATGGAAAGGGGAGGGGTGTGGAGAGAGGGGCGTCTGAGTTTGTTTAAGTTAATTGACTCGGTTGCAATGTGCACTAAATCTTTTATTTTTATTTATTTTTTTTTCTTTGTTAGCTATACGAGCTCAGTGATGATCCGAAAAGGAAGGAATTTCTCGATGACCTTTTCTCGTTTATGCAGAAAAGAGGTGAGTCTGGGAATAATGAATAGTTTATATGTGTAAATAAGGGATTAATTTATCGGTTTGGAGGGAAATTGATGGGATTGTGGTTGGCATGCGCGTCACGTATTTGATGGGAATGGAGGTATGGTTTTATATGCCGGATGGTTTTAAGAGTATAGCGATGTGGAGATAATGATTATATCCGAGTGAGGTGATGATAATACGAGATCTCGATTTATCGTGTCATCGAAATCGAATAAAATATCGAAGTTACTTAACTAGCTGGAGATTTTTTTACACATTTTCTAGTTTTACTTCAAAATCATAGATTTTCTGTAGTTTAATTTCAAAAATATAAATATTCTACAGATTTTCTACAGAAAAAAAGTTTAAAAAATAATTACTTTTGAACTGTTGGAAGTTTTAATAACAATTCAGGAGTGAACTTGAATGCGCAAAAACATTCGAGCAACTTGAACACAACTTTACTCAAGTGTAACCCTTGCAAATACATCATGTTTTCGGTCATTTTGCCAACATTTCTTCACTCGAGCAATGATCCGAGACCGATAGATGTTCGGTTAGTAAACTCCCAGATTTGAATTTGCCGCTCAAATGTAATATTAAACAGGTAAATGGATCCCATAACAAATTATACCGCATCTATTCACGTCAACTATATTTACTTTGATTTGTTTCTTTTAATTTAAAAGTCAATTAATTGTAAAAGGGAAAGAAAGATAAACACGAGGGTTTGAATCACTCACTTTAAATAAAACCATAAAGCATTTTTGCAACAAGTGAAAAGTGCCAGCCCACAAAGACTTTTAATTTTCTTATTTATAAACCGCTCAATTTTCATTCCATTTGGTCACGTGATGCGCAATTCGAGGTCCCAGGTAATTAAGGAATGCTAATTAGCCTCACCCACTTCCATTACTCAACAAGTTGAGCTCCTTGTGCAGCTGTTGAAAGACAAGACGAGATTTATGGACCCCATGCAACATCCCATTCGCATCCCTCACCTTCCCACACCTCATCATCCAGAACTCGTGGAACCGAACGCCCCCAACGAGGACCGAATCACTTTTGTCCTTCTTCTTCCAGAAAGAGGGGGAGGGTTCGGGGAAAAAAGCTTTTTCCTAAAATGGTTCGAAATTTGGCGACATCTAAAAATAAACTGAACTTATCAACTTGTCTTATGTGACCCTCCCATCAACAAAAGAAGACATTTTGATTAATTTCTTGGCGAGAGAAAAATATATCAACTTTTTTTCGGTTTTCAGACACCTAGAATGGTTAATGCAAGAAGTGCATTGTAAATGTTTATGTATGGCGCTATAAAAATGACAATTTGAGGTGAAAACAATAAAAAAGTGTTGTAAAAAAGGGATTAAACCCATTAAAAGAGCAAGTGGGCAAGCAGATTTTGAAATTTCTTAAAGGACATTCGTCCGAGAGCGTTAAAAAGACAATGGGGATTTAGCGGTGCATTGTTGTTTACTGAATGCAAGGTTTTGATCAATTGGTTTATGCGAGTAAATATTTGGTGATATACTCCCGTCGGTTTGTGTTGTTTATTTATTTGGCTAGACAGGACTTTTTGATGCTTAATAAGGGCAGTGACGCATTGTTATTAGGTACTTACTAAAATCATTAAATCAAATAATAAAGTTGGATTTAGTGTTGAAATTGTACTAGGGAAACGATATGATGGGTGAGCGATTATAGAATTCAAATTGTTTAATGGAATCAGCAAGGCGGTGAATGGATTTGGTGGAATTCTGGGAATTGTGTTGCAATGTGTATATAATTATGCTATTGTTGGCCAGTTGCACCAATCTGAGTTAGCGCTAACTTTAGATTACCATACATTAATAGTGTGGGATAAATCCAAATATGGTGAATACAGTTAACCCAAGTAGCACACACAGCATTGTGATGTCACTGGAAAATGGCGGGCTTGACCAGGATAACAGAAAATTCAAGATGGCATTTCCCAGTACTTTGTATTTTAACATATATTTGAGAAAAAGATTTGTTACTCCTAGGTCAAAAGTTAGTCGACTCTATTTTTTCAAGCATGGAGGCCAAAATAGGGTAATAATGTAACGGAGGTTGGTCTTAGCTGTCCCTAAATGACTCAATCAAGAATAGATAGGGTTTAACCAGCAAATAAGGCCTCGCTAAACCATAAACAAAACATCCATAATTTCACTTTAAAAAAAACACAATTTATTGCTCGAAGGTCCCAAATTAAACGCAATGCATCATTTCCATTTGATCAACCATAATGACATAGAAAAAGTAAACACAAGAACCCTTCTCATTTTTTTCCAACTTTTACCCTCCGACTCTTTTTTAAAACCCCCTTTTTTCTAATTCCCTCTCTGATTTATGGGTGTTAAGGGATGATGATGACATGAACCCCTCTTTTTATGTCCCCCTCCCTTTTTTTGCTCCTCAAAGAAACATAAAAGGGTTAAGCGGGAGATTTGGTTTGAAATTGAACACCCCTTCTTTGGATTCCCTTTTCTTAAGCAGGGGGGGTCTTTTAAAAGGTTGAGGGGGTCTTTGAAGCTGGATACAGTGGCTGTTTTTACCTGAATGTCCATCTTGTACTTGAATTTCAGCAAAGAAGTGGTGGGGGTGAGCGAGTTGGATCCCATCGGTGAGTAAACAAGATGGGCCCCGCGGGCACCCTCACCTGAAAAATGAACGGGACCTTGACCTCTCACCTGGTGCTGATTAAATCCAAATCGAGGCGGAGCTGCAGGGAGTCCACTAGACAAATATTGGATGATGTTGAAAATAGAGGAATGAAGAAGGGGTGGGGAGGGGGGTGGTGGGGTCATGTAGGGGCAGCATGGGAATCAATCTGGACTAACATGTGGGTGGATGATGAATCCAGATGTAGAAAGAATGTGGATATTACTTAAAGGGGAGTGGGGTTTGATGTGTTTTGGGGTTTGATTTTGAGTTTGTTTGGGGGTTGGTCTTAGTTTTTATTAATTTTTGTGGGAAAATTTTGATTTTTAAGGCCATTTTGTGTCATTTTTGATTGATTTTGGGTTTTAATACACTTTTTTGTAGTTAATTTTAGGTTTTAATGCCAATTTGTGCCAGTTTTTGATGTTTTTAATACTTTT
>JAQIXT010002153.1:0-12011 GCA_034700445.1 Stenotaenia linearis | reverse complement strand
GATTAAGAATATTCACGCCGATCATGCAGCGAGTCATTTAGGAAAAGCGCAGGGAGTTATGGTCACTCTTCGTGGAAGAGTTAATTATTTAAATGGTGTTTATTAAATATGTTTTTATCTTTATAGTTTTGTAGGATTTTATACTAAATTTGTTACTTCATTGACATTCAATCACAGTATATATCTATACATTTAATCACAAAGTGCTTAATTATTTGTGTTTGTGTTGAAATAAAATATATGTTATTACATTTTTACATTTGTCATTTTTATTAATTTCTGTAAAATTTTAAAACATATCTAAATCACTAAAATTATACATTGCCAAATTATAGTAAATTCCCATCATTACAACTTATCAACTTTGAATTACACTTAAATTTGGCGCCTCTTTTCAGGATACTAATCTCTTCCTGATTGGCTGAAATAATGACAATCCAAAAATTAAACAAAACAAAAGAATTTATGAATGATTTATTGTCGATAACCGGAAGTCAGGTGTTTTCTGTGTTGAAGATGAAAGCTTTTTTAGTCTTTAACTTCTTTCTGTCTTTTCCTATACCCAAAGTAAGGTTTACAACAGTGTTTACTGTTAAATATATTTAGTAGTTAAATATATTTTCAGTCTGACTTACCAATTCAGTCTGACTGACCAATTCCGTTTATTTATTAATTCTTCAACGATTTTCTTATCGTCAAGTGATAAGTGTCTGCAACCACGAATAATGATATTCCTCAAAGAATCGAGGGTTTCCAATAGTAAACACAATGATTCAATCCTAAATGGCCCACAGTTATTGAAAGTCACTGATTTTACACACTTCAGAGGATTTTTGTCATAAATGATTTGATTTAAAAGTAACAAAAGATCAATATGGCTGATAGTCAAGCTTTCTAATTCATGACAATTACCCAACAGAAATTTCAGATCATTTGTTGTCAACTTTGACAACATGTCCGATAAATCTAATTTGGATAAATATTTAAAAGGTAAATTCTGTGTTTCTGCTAAATACTGATCATTGGCCATTTGTCTGTCTGTGAGCACTCTAATATCTAGCACTTGTAACATGGGGCAAAGATGCCCAACAGTTTGAATAAAATCAGGAGAAGTTTCAACATGAAGTTCAGTCAGCAAATTACAATTGATTGTAGTAAGAAAATCTCCAACTTCACTACCAAGCAGGCAGTAGCCTAGCCAAACTTTAGCTAATTTCGGGAACAAAATTTTTATAATGCCTGGTTTGTAATAGCCTTTTAGCCTGCTTATATTAATACCGATTTCTTCGATTAGGTAAGTCCGATTGTGAAATCGATTCATACGTGATTCAGCCAAAGCTTCAATTATATCATTCCAACGATGCACTGGCCCTGACTTCAGATGCAGAAGCTGTTCTAAAGCATTTAATTGGCCTTTGAGCGTAATTTGAAAAGGTACGCAAAGTGTGACAAGTTTTCTTGGCAAATAATTCATCCCTTCATCAGTTATCGAGTCACAACCACACAATAGTAAATCCTGCAATTGGGGACATTGTTTACTAATAATAGCCAAATGTTGGTTCGTACACTGGCTGTTACATAAATCCAACACTGAAATAGTTGGATTATTGATTATTGTCGTAATAATGTGGTCAACATTTCCAATGAAACGTACTTGTCGTAGGTTCTTACAAAGCTGACTTATTTTGTCAAGGACTTCGTCTACTGGGCGATCGTAGAAATTCAAATAATCGTGGATTTTCTTTGTTCTTGCATGAATGAACAAGTCTGTAGAAAGTGGCGGCAGCAAATTGCGTTCAGAAAATAAGTAGATGTAACGTTGAATGCTTTTATCATGTAAATCGTCAATTATAGGTAGAGGAAGACGTTTAGCTGTATGTTGGAGTGTACTTAAGTTTTCAAGAAAACTTTTCACGCATAAGTCATACAAACTTGGTACTGGTTTCTTGGGTGGCATTATTTTCTCGATTATAACTGTAGTTCAACGATCGTTTTTCTAACCTTGCGATGCTTCGATTTTCGGAGCAAGTGCTATCTGAAATACCAAGCAAGGTTATTTATATACCCTATGGTTGAGGACCTTATGGTATGTACTTTTCACGTGACTTGACAGAAGACAGAGTCATAATCCCCTGTTACGTCACAAATGCAAATATCACCATTTGCAAACAATGTTATTGAAAGATTAATTATTTAAATTGTGTTTATTAAATATGTTTTCATCTTTATAGTTTTGTACGATTTCATACTAAATTTGTTACTTCATTGACATTCAATCACAGTATATATCTATACATTTAATCACAAAGTGCTTAATTATTGTGTTTGTGTTTGTGTTGAAATAAAATATATGTTATTAATTTTTTACAGTTGTCATTTTTATTAATTTCTGTAAGATTTCAAAACATATCTAAATCACTAAAATTATACAATGCCAAATTATAGTAAATTCCCATCATTACAACTTATCAACTCTGAATTACACTTAAATTTGGCGCCTCTTTTCAGGATACTAATCTCTTCCTGATTGGCTGAAATAATGACAATCCAAAACTTAAACAAAACAAAAGAATTTATGAATGATAAAAACTGAAACAAAGAAAAATGCAAGTTGGCATGAGATTACGATATTCTGAACAATACGTATCATTCTTTAACGTCATTAAAATAATCACGTGACAGACCAATACCCTCTGCGCGCAACAGAAATATCTCGCTCTCGTCATCGTCAGTCAGCTACAAAACCTAACCCTAAAGATCCGTCATGGCGAACGTTGGTATGGATTCGTTTTTCCAGACTTTAGGCGAAAAACTGTAAGTTTTAAACCCGAGACAACCACATTAAACCTCACTTAGACTCCTAGAGCGCATTAAACACAAAAAATCAATCAAAAAAACGTTAATTAAAAACCAAAACAGAAACTCATTAATATTACGTGGCGTTCGACTATGGCGAATTTAAGAGGAAAAAATGATGAAATTTTAAAATAAATGACAGTTGTTATAATAATATTTATTCGTAAACATTAAATTACGTTTTTTACACATTTTGAGTAACTTCAGCCGCCATAACTGAGAATAAACTTTAATTGCGTCTTAGTTGCCCTAATTCCATTTGTTTACTTTTTCAGAGAATCACCAGTTCGACTTCACTTGCAAAATGTGTACGCCAGCTTGGCGCTCTGCTTGTTGGCTGCAGCTGGAGGTGGATATGTTCACGTTTTCACAACGATACTGAGCGTAAGGCTTAAAAAAAATCAAAATTACATCCGAGTGTTTTGACATAAATTTAATTAATTTTATTTAATTTTATTTGATTTTAGGGAAGTTTTCTCATGGGCTTAGTCGCCATCGGGCTTTTAATCGCTCTGAATGCAACACCGGATAACGGAAAAAATCAAAAATTGCGTTTGTTTTATTTGATTGCGTTTGCCTTTGTGTCCGGTATGTTTTTGGTTGATTAATTAGTGAGATATTTAATTAATTTTGTGTTTTTTTTTTTTAGGTCTTAATCTCGGACCGATTTTGGAATATGCAATTCGAGTTGATCCATCACTTATTCCTACAGCGTTAATTGGAACAGCCGTGGTTTTTCTGTGTTTTTCATTCAGTGCTTTGTTTAGTAGCCAGAGGCAGTTTTTGTATCTCTCGGGTATGGGTTGGATTTGATGTTTTTAGATGAGTTTGAGTTTTTTAAAAATTGTGTTTTCAGGCATGTTATTATCGGGATTAACTCTTGTTACCGTACTTGCTTTCTTCAATTTATTTTATGGATCCAAACTACTGTTTGAAGTACGTAAATTGTGTTTTTGGTGAAGTTTGATGGAATATTTTAAGTTATAGTTGGATTTTTTAATTTTTTTAATGGAATTTAGTTGAAATTTTTAATTTTTTTATAATAAAATTTGATTTGATTTTTAAATTTTATTAATTATTCTTTTAAAATCATTTCAGATGAATTTGTATCTTGGATTGGCAGTCATGTGTGGATTTATTCTTTACGATACCCAAATAATAATCGCGAAACGACGCATGGGTGATAAAGACTTCATTTGGTAAGATCACATCATTCCTATTGATTTTCCAGAAATATTAATCAATATTTCAAACACAGGCATTCGGTCAATCTATTCGTTGACTTCATTAACGTTTTTCGTTATTTACTTGTCCTTCTGTCGCACAGAGAGGAAAAGCAAAAGAAGCGCGACTAATCTGTCGCATAATTTTTTTCAATTTTTTGATAAAATTTCCATAACCGACGTGAAATTTTTGTGATTTGTGGGGGGTTTTTTCCAGTCACTTGTATTTATACTTATGGAAGATTTAATTATTTCAAAGCAGAAAAAAAGTAATAAAATCCAAATATAAAAATTTTATTGATATGTAATATAAGGGTAAAACAATGTTTGTCAATTTAAATGCCTCTGTGTAGAATTTATACCAAAAACACACGTGTTAGTAGTTGTCTAGTTTGTACACAAATTTGAGAAATAAAATATTCCCATTAAAATCTTGAATTTGTTTTTTTTTTTGGTTTTTTTTAAAGGTTTTTTAAAATTTTTAAATCTAAAAATTAAAGTTCAATTAATGGACTTTGGAGCAAATGAAATGCGTAAATTGGAAAATTAATTAAATTTTTTTTATTAATTATCATAAAAATGTTGCTTGTTACGTCTTTTCTAGTTTCGACGAATTTTATTTTATTTTTAAATGCAAAAGAAGGAATTGTTGTCAAAACAAAAAGCGGTGATGTTCGTGGAACCACAATGAAGTCTGTAGATGGGGATGAATATAACGCGTTTATTGGAATTCCGTACGCTGAATCTCCGTTGGGAGAAATGAGATTTACGGTTTTGTTCATCTATTAATGTTTGTATGCATTAGATTTTTTTTTTGATTTTAGGCTCCGACACCAAAAAAACCGTGGACTGAAAATGGGATTTTTGAGGCAACAAAAGATGGTGCAGTTTGCATTCAAATTGATTTATTATCCAAATCAGTTGTGGGCTCTGAAGATTGTTTATTTCTAAATGTTTACACTAAAAAGGTGATTTTTTTTACAAATTAAAATTATTTGCCATTGAAATACCATCGAAACTTTTAATCTTTAATAAACGTAGGAATTGATTTTAAATCTTTTGAATTTACAAAACTTGAATTTCTTTTTACAGATTTCACCTGAAAAAAAATATCCAGTGATGGTTTGGATTCACGGAGGCGGTTTTATGGTCGGTCACAGCAGCAGTTGGTTTTTCGGACCGAGTAGATTTATCGCTGAAGATGTTATCGTGGTGTCCTTCAACTACCGATTAGGTCCCTTAGGCTTTCTCAGTACAGGTGAAGAAACATCACCGGGCAACTACGGTCTTTTAGATCAAGTGGAAGCGTTGAAATGGATTAAAGAAAACATTAATGCTTTTGGAGGAGATGAGAATCAAATTACAATATTCGGACAAAGTGCTGGAAGTGCCAGTGTATTATATCACATTCAATCATCTATGACCAAGGGTAACTGATTAATGTTATGAAATTTTTACCAAAAACAAAATTATGGAAAATTTATGTCAAGGTTTATTTCATCGAGCCATCTCAATGAGTGGAAGTCCAATGTGCTTTTGGGGTTTTCAGAAAAACCCTCAATTCTGGGCCAGGAAATTAGGAAAGAGTTTGAAATGTCCGGGAAAAAATAATGTTGAGTTGATTGATTGTCTTCGAAGGTTGCCCGCTACAGATCTTATTAAAGCGTCACATCTTTTTATAGTAATTTGATACATTTATTTACGAAGTGTATTTTGCAATATATTATCGATTTATTTATAGCAAGAAGTTATGATTGCATTTCCACCGGTGTTGGATGGGAACTTTATAAGCGAAGAGCCGCAAAAGGTGTTTAAAGAAGGAAAATTTGAAAGTAAAGTTCCGATTTTAATGGGAACAGTGAAGGATGAAGGATCAGGAGTTTATTACTGTAAATTTATTTGATTTTTGGTAGTTTATTTTAGTTAAATGAATTATTTTTATTTTATTTAGTGCTTGGTGGGAAGCTTTTTAAGTATTCGGAAGATCTACTTAAACTACGCATCAGGCAAACTATTAATTATGAAGAGGATATTCCGTGTGTTTTTGATTTAATAAAGGAAAATTATTTGCAAAATTGTGATTTTTCTGATAAAGTCCGGTTTGCTGAAGCAGCGTCAAAGGTGTGGTGATGATTTTGTATTTTTGTATTTTTGTATTTTTTGATTTGTATTTGTTTATTGCAGTTTATTGGTGATGGGACATTGAATATTTGCAGTTTACAAACAGCTAAACTTTTAGCTGATGCTGGATTTGAAACTCAGTTTTACAACTTTGACTTTTCAGCTAATTATAGTTTTTTAAATCTCATGGGATATAATGAATATAGGGGAGTATCGCACGGAGATGAGCTGTGGTACCTTTTTGATGGTAGATTGTTCAGTAATTTTATGAGGAATGACAGAGTTAAGAAAATGGCTGTTAAATTTGTTAAATTGTTTGCGAATTTTGCCAAATTTGGGTATAGTTAAAAGGAATTCATTAAAAATGCAGTGTTGATAGCTTTTTAGTGTATTTGCAGAGATGCCACGAAGGATGAGGACGTGAAATGGCCACTTTCGACGTCAGAAAATGTTTTTGTTTATCATATCGACGAAGAAAGTCACGTGGAGAAATATGATCTTGAGGGTGATCCCAAATCTGAGTTTTGGTTGAAGAAAATTCTTCAGTGTAAAAGAAACGTTGAAGAGCTGAAGTTTAAAGGAGAGTTGTGATGCAATTTATTGAGCGTCCAAGTGCTTTGTTTGGTTCTGCACCAAACACGGTAGTACGCAGTGATTTGTAAATGGTACAAAAATTTTTTTAATAAAAGAATATTACGAAAGGATTTGTTTAATTTGTTTTCATAGCACAGAATCGTAGTTTAATTTTTACATTTTCTATCAATAAAGCACAGAAAGCGTGAAAATTGGTAAATTAAACAGTAAATCGTGTGGAAACGTGATAAAATGCTACAATTTTCATATTAAAGAAACGAGAAAGTGGGTACAACCACCACTTCCTTACAATACACTTTGGAGCAAACTTATATCATCTCTATATTCCCAAACGTGATTTGTTCTTATATTTTACCGCAATTGTGATTGATTAGAAGAAATAATTTTTTTAAAATTGAAGTCAGCGAATGGGAATTTCCTTCAGGAAGTAACATTTGTCGAAGTTGGACTCGCATCAATGAATATCACCCTAAGCAGAAGTAAATAAAGTCCATCCAATCAATGAAAAGTGGTGATGCGCCTTTTGTTGGACTTTATTTGCATTGTTTCAGGAATAGAACGAGAGTGATAGAAAGGAAATAAAAACCAGAAAGAGTGGCTTACCTGCACTTCTCTGAATTTTTCATGTGATTTAATCTCTATTGGTTTTCTTTTCATAACGCCTTTGACTTTGTTAATAGTTTTAAATTGTTTGTTTAATTTCAATGATATATCAAATTACGTAATATATTAATATACGATTATCCAAGCGGAACACTAAGTGAAATTTAGTATTGTATATGACTATATTATACTGTTGTTAGTCGTTTAATTAAACAGATTTTTTCCTCGTGTTAATTGCATGCAGGAAACATTCTAATTATCATATAAATGAAGGAAACCAACGTAGAAAAATATAATTTGATAATAATCTAAATCTAAAATTGGAGAGATTTTGAAATCCAAAATGTAATAGGACTTAAAGCGTGTGTATTTCCAGTACAGTGTTTAACACACAACATGTTACTACTCTCGCTATTTATCGCTTTGACGAGCAAAGTTTTACTAGCTGTCGCCACTAATGATGTAATAGTTAAGCTGACAAACGGAGCGGTTCGTGGAACCACAATTGAGTCTGCGGAAGGCCAAGAATACTTTGAATTCCTTGGAATTCAATATGCCGAAGCACCAACGAGAGAACTACGTTTTAAGGTCACTGACACGTCACTTACAGAAAATGTTATATCTTATCCTTCATTTTTTAGCCACCTGTTGCTAAAAAACCTTGGAAGACAAATGGAATTTTTGATGCCACAAAAGATGGATCGGTTTGTGTTCAAGGCGATCCTTTTTCGAAGTCAATCATTGGCTCAGAAGATTGCTTGGTCATCAATGTTTATACAAAAGACGTAAGAATTTAATGTTTTTATAAAATTATGAATAAAATAATGAGTTCTGTTTGATAGTATTTGTCTGGAAAAAAATATCCAGTGATGGTATGGATTCATGGAGGTGGATTCATGTTTGGTTACAGCAGTAGTTGGTTGTATGGACCGAGCAGATTTATCGCCGAAGACGTCATTGTTGTTTCTTTCAATTACCGATTAGATTCCTTGGGGTTTCTCAGTACTGATGACGATGCATCGCCCGGCAATTACGGGTTATTAGATCAAGTTGAAGCGTTGAAATGGGTGAAAGCAAATGTTGATAATTTCGGAGGAGATGCGAATCAGATTACCATATTTGGTGAAAGTGCTGGCAGTGCTAGTGTGCTTTATCACACTTTATCCCCACTTTCTGAAGGTACATTCTTTGAAACGATGCATTCGTAAATCAAAATTAAGTGATGTTTTCGTTTTTAAGGTTTGTTTCACAGAGCCATAGCATTAAGCGGAACTCCACTAAGTCCTTGGGCTTTTCAGAAGAAACCTCAACGCTGGGCTGAAAAATTAGGGAAAATATTAAACTGTTCTCTGAATCATGACGAACTTGTAGATTGCCTTCGTGAAATTCCTGCTTTTGATATCATCAAAGCGGCAGCACCGTTGAGAGTAATTTTACTAACAACTTATTTAGTATTTGTGTTTGTTTAAAATTTATGTTTTGCTAGAAACATGTATTTGACCCACTTCCACCTGTCGTAGATGGGAAATTCATTACTGCTGAACCTCAAAAATTGTTTGAGGAAGGTAAAATAACGAGTAAAGTGCCGTTAATAATGGGAAATGTTAAAGACGAAGGAGCGGGAATATATGCACGTGAGTTAACGTTATTAAATTTATAGTCTTGCGTGATTTAGAAATTATTATTTTACAGTTATCGCTCTTCAGAAGCTTCAGAAGTATTCAAAGAAGATTTTAAGAGAGTTTATTAGAAAAGGCATTAATTTTGGAGAAGATATTCCAGATGTTATTAATCTAGTGAAGCAAAAGTACCTGAAGAATTGTAATGTTTCTAATGAATTAGAATTTGCTCATGCTATTTCTAACGTAAGTAAAAATTGCTAATCAAGGGTTTATTGTGATTTTGTCTACTTTTTTGTTTTAGTTTTTTGGAGACTCGATGTTTGATGTTTGTGGTTTTGAGACTGTTAAATATCTAATAAAGGCAGATGTTGAAACTCATTTTTATGAATTTGATTTCGCTGCTAATTACAGTCTCATAAATGAGATGGGAATTAAGGAATATTTGGGTGTTGCTCATGGAGATGATCTTTGGTATCTTTTTGATGGCAAAATGTTCGATAGTTTAATGAGAAATGAGAAAGTCAAGCAAATTTCGACTAAATTTGTTAAATTGTTAACAAATTTCGCTAAATTTGGGTAAATTTAAGATTAATATGTTGTTTAATATGTTGTTTGATGTGATTTTATGTGATTATAGAGATGCGGCTCGCGATGAGAACGTCAAATGGCCTTCATCGACACCTGGAAACATTCTAGTTTATCACATAAACGAAGAGAACCACATAGAAAAATATAATCCTTACGATGATCCGAGAACCGAGTTTTGGTTAAAAACTGTACCTCAAAGTATTAACGATTTCGAAAACAAAAAACAAAAAAAATCTGTAAACTTTTAAAAATCAAACAACTGCAATTATATTTTAATATTATTAAATTTTTATAAGGATTTCCGTTTACATACTTTATCAATGTCAATTGTCAAAGAAAATTCACAGAGTGTGACTTCACTGCAAGACATGTCTAATTTGTTTATTTAGGTCATCTTCACCTTGTATTTCTATTGAATTAAATTCGAATCGACAATAAAATTACTGTATTAATGATTTATTTATGTAATGATAAATCCGTTACAAAAATAATTTTACAAGATTTACTACAAATGACACAGCGAAATCTGCGGACAAGCGGAACTAATTGTCTCACAAATCAGTGCATTTTCACTTTCGACATGCAACTGCTACCAGTACTGTTCTTTTTGTGCAGTGGATTTTCACTTGTAAACACCAGTATTGAAATTATTGTTAATCTAAAAAATGGAGGAGTTCGTGGAACGACGATTGAGTCGATAGAAGGCCGAGAGTATTTTGCATTTCTTGGAATCCCCTACGCCGAAGCACCGACGGGAGAATTGCGGTTCAAGGTCACCGATAAATCTATTTTGAGAATTGAGTTTCATCTCTTCCTGCATCATTTTCACTTTTTCAGGCACCTGTTGCTAAGAAATCATGGCACAAAAATGGAATTTTAGACGCAACGCAGGATGAATCGGTTTGTATTCAAGAGGATTTCATATCAAAAGCGATTATTGGCAGTGAAGATTGTCTGTTCATCAACGTTTATACGAAAAATGTAAAAATTAAGATGTTTAAATTAGCAATCAAGCTACGTAATTTTATATTTGCTGTAGTATTTGTCTGTAAAGAAGTATCCCGTAATGGTATGGATTCATGGAGGCGCGTTCTCATTCGGTCACAGCAGTAGCTGGTTTTACGGACCGAGCAGATTAATTGCCGAAAACGTCATTGTAGTTTCTTTGAATTACCGATTAGATTCCTTGGGGTTTCTCAGTACTAATGACGATGCGTCACCTGGTAATTACGGATTATTAGATCAGGTAGAAGCGTTGAAATGGGTCAAAGCAAACATTGATCATTTTGGAGGAGACGCTAATCAAGTTACAATATTTGGTGAAAGTGCTGGGAGTGCTAGTGTGTTTTATCACACTTTATCCCCACTTTCTAAAGGTGATTTTTTAACAAAATGTTCATAAATCGAAATTTGATAATCTCTCTCTTAAGGTTTATTTCATAGAGCAATGGCGTTGAGTGGAAATCCAATATGTAATTGGAGTTTTGGAAACCAACCTCAGTATTGGGCCGAAAAGTTGGGGAAAATTCTAAATTGTTCGCTAAATCATCACGAACTTGTGGATTGCCTTCGTGAAGT
This sequence comes from Stenotaenia linearis, assembly GCA_034700445.1. NCBI lineage: Eukaryota > Metazoa > Arthropoda > Chilopoda > Geophilomorpha > Geophilidae > Stenotaenia > Stenotaenia linearis. The sequence continues at coordinate 826 of JAQIXT010002153.1, read as the reverse complement.
TCCTGCTGTTGATATTATTAAAGCTGCGGCACCATTGAGAGTATTTTATTAACAACTTATTTGAGTTTATTTACATTCATTTAAAATTTATACTTTCCTAGAAACAAATATTGATTCCATTTCCACCTGTTGTGGATGGGAAATTTATTAACACTGAACCCCAAAAGTCGTTTGAAGAAGGTAAAATCGCGAGCAAAGTGCCGTTAGTTATGGGGATTGTGAAGAACGAAGGAGCAGGAATATTTGCATGTGAGTTTGTTCACTAAGTCGAATGTAAATCATTAAAATTACATTTATTTCTTCACAGTAATCACTAATAAACTAAAGAAATATTCAGAAAAGACCTTGAAAGAGTTTGTTAGAAAAGCAACTAACTATGAAGAAGATATTCCAGAGGTTATTGACTTAATCAAGGAAAAATACTTACAGAAGTTCGATGTTTCTGACAAACTTGAATTTGCTCATGCTATGTGTGAAGTAATGTTGTAAACCGGGAGTTTTTGATGAGATTTTAACTGTTATCTTTTTGTTTTAGGTTCTTGGGGACTCAATGTTCGACGTGTGCTCTTTTCAACTTGTTAAACACCTAACTAACGCCGGAGTTAAAACACAGTTTTATGTTTTTGAGTTTGCGGCTAATTACAGTATCTTAAATCTCCTGGGAATTCACGAAGATTTGGGTGTTGCTCATTCAGATGAACTCTGGTATCTTTTTGATGGCAAAGTTTTCGATGGTTTTATGAGAAATAAGAAAGTCAAACAAGTTTCCAATAAATTTGTTAAATTATTTACAAATTTTGCTAAATTTGGGTAAATATGAAATTGC
>JAQIXT010002152.1:0-12028 GCA_034700445.1 Stenotaenia linearis | reverse complement strand
AATAACCGATAATTTTTCAATGAAAAAGTACCATCCGGTCTGTACTTTGTAAAAGTGATCACATTAACCGATTGATTTCATTAACCGTGATCACAATAAGCGGTGTCTACTGTAATGACATTTTTACATCCCGAGATTACTTTTTTACCGTGAAAGACTGAGAAATATCCGAAGTGACTAATGACGCATTGTTGTCGGTTGATAATTTGATTTTGTCGATAAATGTTAGTTTTACTTAAATAATTTTGTTTAAATAACAATTTGTATCATACGCTGTAAGATAGAGTGCAAAAACAATGGGTTTTGCTAAAAACTCGATATAATGAAATTATTTTGCAAATTTGTTATAACGAGGTTTATGTTATTATTTTTTTGTTTTTAGGATTTTTTGGTGGAGATATTGCTGGTTTTGATCCTGAGTCAGAACAGGTATGGAGTTTTGATGAGTTTTGATGAGGTTTTGTGATTTAATTATTGTTGATTTTGTTATTTAGGACCGGAATGCTGCATTTGGAAGGAATTTTGTATGGCCCAATGGTGTGATTCCATATGAGATTCATCCTTATCTCAGTTAAGTGATGATTTCTTTAAAGTAATTTTAGGTATTTTTGGTAATTTTGGGAAAAATGATTTTTCAAAAATGGAGTCGGTTGGTTGGGATTTTTGAGGTAAATGTTTGAGTTTTTTAAGTTTTTTGATTCTAAATAGGTTGAAATTTGGTGAAATGTGTTCACAAGTAAACTGGAATTTGATATTTCATCATTATTAATCAGGTGGAAATTAAAATTGATAACTAGTTATCAATTCTTGTTAAAATTTACCATAAAAGAACCTTAAGCAAATTCTAAAATGTTTTTAAAAATTTTAAATTCATTTTAACAGTTAAAGTAACAATTCAAAACTGAACTGGAAAGTGTAACATGATTACTAGAATACCTTAAATCAGATTTATCTATACAAAATTGTTTTCAACACATCCTGCATGCAATAAAACCTAATAATTCAGTTTCCCATTCACAAGGCAACTGGAATTTGATACTATATAATTACTTTACTATAAAATCAATTCATTATTTCTAAGTGATAATAAATATCCACTTCAGCACACAAAACATCAACAATCCCTGCACCCAAACATCCATTCACAACTGAACTGGGATGTGAAACATCACCTTAAACAGCATTCTTGCAACTAAGACATCAACAAATCTATTCAAAACCTTTTTCTCTGGACAGTGACTGTCATACCACTTTCCCCATTCACAACTGAACTGGAATTTGGAAAAAACCCACAAAACACCATTCCAGCAACCATTAAACAACCCCACACATTCTCCACTACTTAGGCTTTAAGTGCAGCAAAAATCAATAAAAAGATCAGGCTTTTCTGCCGAACTCGAGCCACCCTGTTCCAGTTCGTTCCAATGTAGTTACGGCTCCGACAAGTGTACTGGAAACAGAAAAAACTTCGACAACACCATTTTTCCCAACATTTAGTGATTCCCAGCAGCTATTAAACAACCCCACCACTTTACACACCCTTTTCAAACCCAGACACTCCCTTCACAAGTGAACTGGAAACAGAAAAACCTCCGGTAACGCCATTTTCTCGCCTTTTCTCCAGATTTCTCGCGAGCGATAATCCTCCAATCGATGCAACACTTCCACGACGTCACCTGCATTCGCTTCAAAGCCCGCACCAACGAACTGCACTACATACAAATCGTACCGGAAATCGGGTAAGCGCCGGGAACTGTGGGAATTTCGGCCTGAAATAAAGAAATTTGCTGTCTTTAGTTGCTGGTCCCACGTCGGCCGTCAGTTCGGACGTCAGAAAGTGTCTCTGGGACCCGGATGTCTGTACTTGGGGACGATCATCCACGAGTTGAATCACGCTGTCGGGTTCTGGCACGAACAGAATAGACCGGATAGAGATGAACATATTCAGGTTTTGTGGGAGAATGTTATGCCAGGTGAGTTTGGGGTTTTGGATTTGGGGGTTTTGGGTTGGGGGGTTTATTTTTTAGAGTTGGAGTTGGGGTTTGGGTTTGAGGGGGTTTTTGGGTGTGGTGGTTGGGGTTTTCGGGGGGTTTTGAGTGGTTTTGGGTGTTTTTTTGGGTTGTTTTTTGGTGGTTTTGGTGGAGGAAGTTGCTGAGGGGGTTTGGTTGGGGTTTTGGAGGGTTTTGGAGTGGTTTTGGGTGGTTTTGGGTGGTTTTGGGTGGTTTTTTGGGTGGTTTTTTGGTGGTTTTGGTGGGGGAAGTTGAGGGGGTTTGTTTGTTTTCAGTGGGGATGGATGGTTTTTGTGTTTTTAAGAGTTGAAATGTGGTTTTATTAAATTTTTGTGAATTGAAATTGCAGTTTTTGTGTCTTTGCGCATGGAAATTGCAGGTTTTTGCATTTTTTGACATAAAAATTGCAGGTTTTTGAATTTTTAAGAATTGAAAATGCAGTTTTTCTGAGATTTGTGAATGAAATCTTTAGTTTTTTGTATATTTTGAAATGAAAATTGCAGACTTTTTTGCATATTTAAATGAAAATTGCAGATTTTAACATTAAATATTTTTGCAAAAAAATTGTTTAAATTTAAGTTTTTAAAAATATTTTTGCAAAAAAATTGTTTAAATTTAAGTTTTTAAAAATATTTGTGCACGAAAATCTTAATTTCTTGCATACTTTAATCAGAAAATTGCAGATTTTTGCAGGTTTTCACATGAAAATTGCAGGTTTTTGCACTTTCTTCCTTCAAATGGCAGTTTCTGCCCATTTTTACCATAAATTTCCAAGATTTTTGCATCATCAACATCAAAATGACTATTTTACCCAAACTTCAGCATCATTTTACACCCTTCCACTTCACTTCCCCATCAAAAAACAAAAATAAAAAATAAATCACAATTCCCAATTTCCCCCACAACACCCAAAAAACACCAAAACACCCAACTTTACTCCTAAAACCCCACTTTCCTCACCTTCAATCACCAAAACCAAACCAAACCTAAAACCTACAAATAACATTATTTCCACCTTACTCACAGGTCGCGAACATAATTTCCTGAAATTCAACTACGGCGACGTTCAGTTACTGGAAGAAACATACGATGTCGACTCCATCATGCAATATGGCGAAACCGCGTTTTCTGTCAGTAATACGAAACCTGTGAGTCAAAAACGAACAAATATTAAAATCAAATTCATCTAAAATTTATTTCTTTAATTTTAATGATTTTTTAAAATTATTTTACGCATTTTTAGACGGTTCGGTCTCTCTTCGGTCTAAGAATCAGAGACGTTCACGAGAAAACGGGATTGAGCGAGAGCGATAAGAGAAGAATTAAAAAATTGTATCAGTGTTGATTTTTATTTTGTGTAGGAATTAATAGTTTTGGGTAGTTAATAAAAAGTAATTAGCAGTGATTTTTTGTTTTTGATTTTTTTTCGTGTAAACAACGACGTTTTGAACGTCGCGCCATCTCTGTGCGTGAATTTGAAACGTTTAACTGTGAATTTATATTTAATTATATGGTTTTTGGATATAAAAATGGAGAATTTAATTTTAGAGTTTGTTTTGAGTGTGGGAGGTAATAAAATGTTAAAACGGGTTGTAAATTACGATAGACCGTTTTGGGATCGATCGTGCCTTCCTTTAGATGTTCCCACTTTGTTTCGGTTTCGGTTTTGATGTAAACATTGAAGCTAGGATTGAAATTAATGCGATTTTGATCTTTTAGAATAAAAATTAATGAAGTCTTGATCTTTTAGAATAAAAATTAATGAAGTCTTGATAAATTCAGCTAAATTCAGGTAAATTTTCAGTATTTTAAGCTGTAAAGTGATAAAATTTATGAAATATTTACTGAAATCTGGTGAAATTTTGATTAATTCAGCTAAAAACTGATGAAATTTATTAATTTTCAACTAAAATCTGATGAAATTTGTGAGTTTTCAACTAAAAACTGATAAAATTGATAACATTTTGATGTTTTAAGTTGAAATTGGTCAAGTTTTAAGAAATTTAGGTAAAAATCTGATTAAATTTCAGTTATTTCATTTAAAAAATGATCAATTTAATGAAATTTATATTAAAAACTGGAGAAATTTGTGAATTTCTAACAAAAAACTTTACTCCAATTTATATATTTATTTATTTATTCATTTCTAAAAACAAACACACGTACATTTAGAGTGGATGTTGAAAATTTTGCCATTTTTAAATTCAATTTCCGTCTACAAAGTACAAACTACATTCGAATTACTTGAGAATGAGCGGAAATACAAAGAAAAACCAGACTGAAAATGTAAAAATTCTTCCATTAAATCCAATTTCATTCATTTTCTCAGCCAAATTCAAACAAAATAAACACATTTTTAATACCCTGTGTACAAATCTCAACTCATATCATCTATATCCTATTAATTATACATGAAAATGATGTTAAATCATTAAATTTTTACATTTCAATTTAAACTGGAATGTGAAAACCCCAAAACTTTGATATTTACATTGAAAAATTCAAATAAACAATCCTTTGAACAGAAAAACAAACATGGAAGCCATGAAAAAGCAAAACATTAAGCAAAAAACAGTTAATTTATTATAATTAATTATAATTTATTAAGTACATTTCAATCCTGCAGTAAAAATCAAATTTCCACCATCATTGCCTTGCTGATACAGCATACCCATAAAAGGTACTCAAAGAAATTAAATTTTTAATTAAATTTTAATTAAATTTAATTAAATTTAATGAAAATTTATCAAATTTATCAAACATTCGCCCATGCATTGAGAGAGGACAGAAAAGATCTTTTGTTTTCGATGTTTAAGCGGTTAAGCGAAGTTTGGTTAGCGGACAAGGTTGAGTTGGAAGTGGCATATTTGTTTATTGTGATGGTTTTTGGTTGGTTTTGAGTGGAAATTATTTTTTTTAATTTTTTAAATTTTTTAATTTTTATTTTTAATTTTTTTTAATTATTTTTTTGGGGGGAATTTTTGGTGTTTGGGAGTTGGAATTTGATTTTTTTTGAGTTTTATGGGAGTTTTAGAGTATAAATTAATAATTTCTAGTTTTATGTATTACATATTGTAATAAAACATGAAATTTTGAGATCTTTCTGAACCTAAGTGAACGTAAATTAATTTTTGACAATTTTTTGCAACTTAAAAATTTAAAAATAAAACAAAAATACAAAAACTAAATATTCACATTTTCATTCACTGAAAACAGAAAATAAAAAAAAATCCAAATTTTATCACTCAAAACAGCACCAAAAACCAAAATAAACTCAAATAATTGACAATTTTATGCACAAAATCAATAAAACACAAAAAAAAAACACTTTTTTCTTTCAAAAAGCCAAAATCAAAAACTCGCAAATTTTTAGGCCAAAAAAACAAAACAAAAAAATTAAAATTTGGCACCAAAAAAAAAAAAATTAAAGATACAAACAAAAAATTATAACCTTAATTGGCTCAAAAAACAAAAAATTTCACTTTTCTTTCCAAAAAAACAAAAATCTTCACCTTTGGTTACTCAAAAATCAAAAAACTCCTACATTTAGGCTCAAACACCAAAAAAATCAACCAAAAATTTTTTTCTCACTAAAAAAACCAAAAAATTTACTTTTCTTCTCAAAAATCTAAAAAATCAACCAAAAACTTCATTTTTCATCACAAAAACAAAAATAAATCACTTTACCACCAAAAAAACCCCCAAAACAACACAAAAGCGAAAAATCTCCCATGTCATCCTTGCACGCTTGACCCAAACTTCCGCACCTACAACAAAACAATAATAATAATAATAATAATAATAATAACAATAATAATAATAATAATAATAATAATAATAATAATAATAATAATAATATTGATTAAAAACGAGTTTGTGACGGCTGAGCTGCCTTTTGCACGTGTTTTTATGGGATCGAGTGGGAAATGGACGCGCACGATTTGATTCGATTTGATTCGATTTGAATTCGATTCGAGATGTGTTCAGCGTTGACTTTTGTCGAATCGTCGACTCGACTCAGGGTGTAGTTTGTGGATCACACTGCAGGAGACGTACAATGGAGGGGTCACTTTTCGCTCCCTCTATGAATTCCTCCAACGAGAGTTTTCCATCCATGTTTTTGTCCATTTGCCGGAAGATCTTGTCTGTTCGCTTCTCGGGAGTCGATTCGTCTTCGGGCATTTTCATCACGGAGCCAACCATTTTGTAGATTGCCTAGGAGATATAATTTACTTTAGTTTATGTGTATAAATGTAATGTAATGCCTATAGTTTCCTATATTATTTTGGAACCGAGTAAACTGTAAAAGATCCTATGGTTTATTGAGCCGTTAAAAATGAGATTTTACCTTTTTGGCTGTAACTTCGGAACAAAAAGAGATAAAATCAAAAACTAAATGGATTTAGGATGCTTAATGTGTGTAGAAACTTTTTTAAATTTGGACTATGGGTCTACGAAAGCCTAAAAAAATTTTAAAATTTTTTTTTGTGGAAGTTGTCAAAGTGGAGATTTTTCTGAAATTCAAAAATTAATTTTAAAATTTTTTCAGGCTTCCGTAGACCCATAAGTCCAATTTAGAAAAGTTTTCACACATATCAAGCATCTTAAAACAGTTTAGTTTTTGATTTTATCTCTTTTCGTTCCAAAGTTATGGTAAAAAAGGTAAAATGCTGTTCAGGAATTCAAAATAAAAAAGTGACAAAAACACAATTTTACCTTTTCGTCCATAACTTTGGAACAAAAACAGATAAAATCGAAAACTAAATTGATTTAGGAAGCTGAATATATGTCTAAACTTTTCTAAATTTAGACTATGGGTCTACAAAAGCCTCAAAAAATTTTATAATAAAATTTTGTCAAAACTGTCAAGAGAAAATTTTCCAAAACATCAAAAATGTGTGTCTGTTCCCACAAAACTTCCTTACAAAATTTTTTGAGGCTTCCGTAGACCCATAGTCCCAATCTAGAAAAGTTTCCACACATATTGAGCATCCTAAATCCATTTAGTTTTTGATTTTATCTGCTTTTGTTCCCAAGTTATGACCAAAAAGGTAAAATTTCATAATTTGTGCAATTTCTACAAATTATTCACGTAAATTACTAAAATTTGTAGTTTGTTTGCACAATTATCATTTTTATATAAATATTATAAATTCTTTTAAGTTGGGATTGAATTGGATGATTGCAGGATATCCTTGTTAAAGAGCAATAGGGGTGCGGTTGGGTTTTTAGATGGACCGGGTGTGGGTGGTGCTGGAAAATGGGGAGTAAGGAAGATTGATGGAGTTTTTAGGAAGATGTTGGAAGTGAAGAAAGTTGGTTTTTGGTCGAAAAATGTCGGAAATAAAAAAATTTGAAGATTTTTGGTCGATAATTGTCAGAAAAAGTAAAATGGTTGAACTTTTTCATCGAAAAGTGTCGAAAATAAAACATTTTTACAAATTTTTGGTCGAAAATTTAATTTTTCGAAGTTTTCGAACAAAAATATTTATTAATTCCAAGTTTATATAACAAAAATGTCGAAAACTCAAATAATTTAACTTATTTATCGGAAAATGTCGAATAAACAAAACAAAACAAAAAACTTCGGACACAGAACTCCACTTTTCGACCCAAAACAACAATTTTCGACATAAAAACCCTCAAAACCCACATTTCAGACACAAACACAAACTTCCCGACACAAAAACTCAACTTTTCGACACAAAAAATTCAACAAAAAAAAACAATTTTCCGACACAAAAAATTCAAAAACAAAAAAAAAACAATTTTCCGACACAAAAACCCAACTTTCCGACACAAAAATTCAACTTTCGGACACAAAAACCCTCAAAAACTAACTTTTCGACACAAAAAATACGTCAAAAACCAACATCCCGACACAAAAACCCAACTTCCCGACACAAAAACTCAACTTTTCGACACACAAAATTCCCGAAAACCAATTTTCCGACACAAAAAAACGTCAAAACCCAACTTTCCGACACAAAACCCCACCTTCCCGGCACAAAAAAACCCCAAAAACCAACTCGACCACCACCAAACCTCCAATACCCCCCCCCCTTATACTCACAGTGACGATTTCAAGCATCTCTTGTCGTGAAATATATCCATTCCCGTCCAAGTCGTACATGCTGAACGCCCATTTGAGCTTCTGCTCCAGTTTACCTCGTGACGTAACGCTGAGTGCACAGAGAAATTCGCGGAAGTCGATCGTACCGTCACCGTTGGCGTCAAACGTGCGAAAAACATGTTCGGCAAACTTGGACGCGTCTCCGTACGGGAAAAAGTTTCCGTAGATTTTCTTGAATTCGTCCACTGATAAATGTCCGCTCGGACAGTCCTTAAGAAACCCTTTGTACCATTCCTGAATTTCGGCGTCCGAAAATTCCGTGTTTTGCCTCAAATCTTCAAGCACTTCCGGTTTCAGTTTGCTATTCTGTTTGCCCATCACTGATTATGCGTAAGAACTAAAAATACTTAAAAAAAAATTATTATTCGTCGATTTTCTGCAAAATTTGTGCAAAAAAATGCATATTTTGCTGGTTTTTGCAGGATATTTGCTGGTTTTTATTTTTTTTCACTGAAATTTTTACTAAATTTTGTAGTTTTGCCAAAATTGGCCAAATAATTGCTTTTTTGTGTGTGTAAAAGTTGTGCAATTATTTTTTTTTTTTTTTTTTTTTTTTTTTAGTTTTGACGAAAACTGAAAAAGTGGTTTCACGTTATCCTCCATAACATTTGAACGAAAAGAGATAAAATTAAAAACTAAATTTATTTAGGATGCTAAATATATGTAGAAACTTTTTTAAAGTTGGACTATGTGTCTACGGAAGCCTCGAAAAATTTTATAATGATTTTTTGAGGGAGTTGTCAAAGTGGAGATTTTCTGAAATTCAAAAATGTGACTTTTTTACCGTAAAAATTCATTATAAAATTTTTTGAACCTTCCTTAGACCCATAATTCAAATTTAGAAATGTTTTCACACATATTTAGCATCCTAAATCCATTTAGTTTTTAATTTTATCTATCACTGTTCCAAAGTTATGGTCAAAAAGGTAAAATGCTGTTCAGAAATTCAAAACGAAAAAGCGACAAAAACACCATTTTACCTTTTCGTCCATAACTTCGAAACAAAAACAGATAAAATCAAAAACTAAATTGATTTAAGTAGCTCAGTATATGTCTAAACTTTTCTAAATTGGGACTATAAGTCTACGGAAGCCTCAAAAAATTTTGTAATAAAGTTTAGCCAAAACAGTCAGTGAAGATTTTCCAAAAAATCAAAAATGTGACTATTCCCACCAAACTCCCTTACAAAATTTTTTGAGGCTTCCGTAGACCCACAATCCCAATTTAGAAAAATTTCCACACATACTAAACATCCTAAATCCATTTAGTTTTTGATTTTATCAAAATCCGTTCCCAAATTACGGCCAAAAAGGTAAAACCCTGTTTTAACCATTTTACATTTTTTCCAAACAATTCAATCAAAATCCAAAACTTATAACCAAAACACACGAAAAACCTAAAAAAATTAGTTAAATTTGTAATTTTTATTTAATTTTCATCTTATTGTTATATATTAGCAAAATGAAAATAAAAAAAGTTATTCGACCGACATAGTTGCGACTAGAACTGAAAAAAGTTACAGAAAAAGAAAAAAAAATGGAATTTTAGCGAATCGAGTCTGGCTGCGCAAATTCATCACAAAAATGAAATCAACGGGAGAATCCGCCGAGAATCTTGGACAATTCTTCGTCGTGTAAACAACCGTTGAGAAATTCTTCCAGCGTCAGACTGCCATCTTGGTTGGCATCCATTTTGTTGAATATGTGCCTCGCTCGCTCCTCGGATGAGTCCTGAGGTTTATTCGAAGCTGATGGTCCCAGCATGTTGAAGATGGCCTGAAAGAGGAGAATAAAATCAATAAAATTGTTATAAATTAGATTTAAAAAAACAATAAAATCTACTTTTCTGTTTTTGATGGTTTTATGCACCAAATTAAGTGTTTTGTGATTGTTTTGTGGGTCAAAACAAACATTTTACCATTTTTATAAATGTTTTTTGCATCAAATTAATTGTTTTGTGGACCAAAATGATTGTTTTATGCATCAAAGCAAAGATTTTACCATTTTTACAATTGTTTCTTGCATCCAGTTGAGTATTGGATGCATCAAATTGTTTTGTTTTATCATAAAAATTGTTTTCTTGCAATGAAACAATTGTTTCTGGACCCAAAAAACTATTTATTGCATAAACACAAGTGTTTCATGCATCAAAAACAGTATTATCCATGAAACCATCTGGTTTTGTATACAATAACTGGTAAAATATTACTTTTTACAATCAGACAAATGTTCTTCTATTAAACCATCTGTTTGTAACCAAGCAACTGTTTTTATGCATTAAAAAATAGTTCTTGCATCAAGAAATACTTCTTCAGTTGCATCAAAACAACTGTATTTTGCATCAAACCCACCTGTTTTGCATAAAATCAATAATTCTACCATCAAAACAAATGTTTCTGACATCAACCCATCTGTTTTTGCATCAAAACAATTGATTTTTGCATCAAAACAATTGATTTTTGCATCAAAACAATTGATTTTTGCATCAAAACAACTATATTTTGCATCAAACCACAATACATGACGTCACAGATTGCCATATCACACTTATGACGTCACACTTTTACAATATGACCATTACAACATCATAAACATTCATTAAACAACATCTTTACAATTTTCCGACCACTTTTCCATCTTTTATAAATGGATTTTCATTTCTTCGCAAAACTCTTTCTACGCGCAACAAACCCGCCGAAAATTCATTAACTTCTGAATACAAAATTGGATTAAATCCCTAATTATGCATCATTAATACTTTAATTAACTCTACTGATCTCCCGACATTACTTCGGCCATCCATTTCCCATCATGCAATGCTGCACTTTATTTCTTTTGCCGAAAATTGAACGTTCGATGCAGCTGACACGTTATCTCTATCCTTCACATGCCAGACTGAAAAACATCTGTTCAATTTTCCATTCAATCAACAGACTGCTTTTTTAAATAGATAATTAATAGGAGACCTAAAAATGTGAAATTTTTATCTGGTGGTGTCTATTTTGAGTTGATTGGTGCATTGTGGGAGCTTAAATGAAAGGGCTCGATGAGAGGAGTTAAAGGAGGGGTAGGTTGGTGGGGGTGGGGGGTAGTGGGTGGGAGGGAGAGGGGTGGGGGGTAGTGGGTGGGAGGGAGAGGGGTTGGAAGTTGGGTTGGAAGTTGGGTTGGAAGTTGGGGTGGATTTGGGATTGAGTTTTTTTTCTGGGTTTTTGCAATTGTTTGAATGTATTTGATAATTTTCTGCAATTGTGTGCATGTTTTTGCAAATTTTCTGGAACTAATTGCATGTTTCTGCACATTTTCTGCAATTCATTGGACATTTGTGCAAACTTTCTGCAACATTTGCACATTTTGGTATATCTACATAATTTGTTGCATATTTTCTGCAACATTTTGCACATTTACTGTTATTGCATATTTCTGCAAATCTTCTGTAGAATAGTGCAACTCTGCAATTCTTTGTACATTTCTTGTAATTTGTTGCACAACTTTTGCAAAATTTCTGCAAAATTTTGCAAATTCTTATAAAATTATGCACTTATTTGCAAATTTTCTACAACTTTTGCACACTTTCTGCAAATTTTCCATAATTTTTGCACAATTTCTGCAAACCTTTTACAATTTTTGCACATTTTCTGCAAACTATGCACATTTCTGCAAAATTATGCACACTTTTGCAAATTTTTGTAACGTCTGCAAAATCATGCACATTTTCTGCAATTTTTTGCATTTTTGCACAAATTCATGCAGCACTATGCAACTACTGCACAAAATCTGCAATTGTTGCACATTTTTTGCAAAATTATGCACATTTTCTGCAAATTTTACACATTTTTACAACTCTTGACCATTTCACACCTGAACAATTTTGGTCATTTCTTCGACGT
>JAQIXT010002151.1:0-12033 GCA_034700445.1 Stenotaenia linearis | reverse complement strand
GGATTTGGGAAGGTATTTTGTGATATGGGAGGTGGTTTGGAGGAGGATGCATTGGTCAGCGAGTTTACTTAAGGGTGGGAGGACTGAAATGGGACGATAGTTGTGACAGTCAGTGGAGTCACCATGTTTATAAATGGGGGTAATGGTGGAGTGTTTCCAATTACGGGGGTAAGTGTTAGTAGTGATGATAGTGTTAAATAGATGGGTTAGTTGGGGGAGGATGGTGGGAAGTAATTTAGTTATGGCAATTCCAGGAATCTGGTCCACAGAGAAAAGGGTCTGTAGGTTAGTGTTTCGCACGGCATTAATGACGTCAGGGTTGGTAATACGGTGGAATCGGGGGAATTTGTCACAGGGTAAGGGATCGAAGGATGGGATATGGTCTGAGGTGGGAATATTTAGTGGATTATCATAAAAAGTTGCATAAGCACTAGTAGAGGTTTGGGGTAAAATGTGTTTTCGTGGAGAGGAGGTGGAATTGATAAATTTCCACACATCAAAGTGTATGTGGTTTGAGCGAAAGAGGGACCGTTTAGAGCGACGGACGGCAGCAAGGAAGTGGTGTTTGGCCGTGCGGTAGGTGGGTTTATGTGTGGGATCAGTGAGGGATAATTTATAGTGGTGCGTTTTTTGTCTTAAAAGTGTTTTATGGAGGTGTGTCCACCAGCGGTGGCGGGGGTGGGGCCTGTGGGTTGTTTGTGTGCAGTGTATGTTGAGGGCGTGGTTGATTTTCAGGGTGAGGAGGTTTAGGAGTGTATCGACATCGGGAGAGGCAAAATATTGTGACCAGTCGGATGAAGAGAGGGTAGTGTTAATGTTATTCCAGTTAGCAGTGCGGTAGTTACGGCGGGGGGAGATGGTAGGAGTGGTGGTATTGGGGTCTGTGTGGGCATGTTTGTTATCCGTAATATTATACGAGCATGAGATAACTTTATGGTCGAGATTTGGAAGGTCAAAGGAGTTTAGATCGAGGTTAGTGACATAGGAGTTCAGGAAAATTTGGTCAATGGTAGTGGAAGTGTATTGTGTGACTCGGGTAGGTATGGAAATGATTGGATGGAAGTGTAGTGAGTTTAGGAAAATAGTAAATACATTTTGGGAGGGATGGTTGGAGAAGTCAGTGTTGAAGTCTCCAAGGATAATTGAGGGGGTGTCTGGTTGGATGATGTCAGTGAGGCGATCACAGATCACTTCAGGGTTGACGGTAGGGGGACGATATAGGAGAATGACTAAAAGAGTGGTGTTTGGGATTTGGAATTTAAGGGATAGGATTTCAAAACCAAAATCAGAATGTTGTTCAGATGATATGAGGGTGTAGGAGTTGTGTAGGTAGATGGCGACCCCACCACCACGGGTGGGGCGATCACATCGGTAAATGTTATAGGTTGGGATCTCAAGGTTCTCGTCACTGCAGTCTGGAGGGGCCCAAGTTTCAGTAATAGCAATAAAGTCAGGGGAGAGGTCGTCAGCCGTAATGGTAATGTAGTCGATTTTTGGGAGTAGGGATCTGGCATTAAGAAACAGTGATGTTATCTTCATGGGAGGTGGGGTTGTGACGAAAGGACTGGTTCTGAAATGTAGGGAGAGAGGTTTGGGGTAGGTCTGGGGGGGTAGGATCAATAAAGTGTTCGGGGTTCTTTCCGTTGTATCGGTGTACAGTGACGCCAGAGGGCCAAAGGTTGTCATCAAGAAGTGGTTGAATGGTGTCGGTAATAATTCGGACAAAAAACATCTTTGTGGGTTGACCGTAACGGTTAGTCCAACGAGAGCATTGGGTGACTTGATAACCTTTATCAGAGATATATCGGCGGAGGTCTTCAGCTGTGGTGGATTCATCGAGGTTGCCTACACAGAGTCGTTCAGTGGTGTGGTGGGTAGGTAATTTAGCCTTGATGGTGGAGGTTGGGCCTGTACCAACAGTAACAGGTCGGTTAGGTCGGGTCTGTGATTGTACGTTTGAGATTTGTAGTCCAGGGGAGGGGGTTGTCGTTGGAGTTATCGATCGTTTGGTTATGTCGGACCAGGTAGGGGATGTTTCACTTTGGGAGGTCTTAGGGTGGTGTTGGGGTTGTATGGTCTGGGGTGTTGTATTTGTAATGTCTTGTGTATTTTTGGTATTATTGTGTGTATTATAGGAATGGGTAGGGTATTGACTATTGGTATTAGGTAGGTTCTGTGAGGTATAAAGGGTGTCTGTGATGGAGGTGATATGTTTTTCTATGTTATTAAAACGGTCGTTGAATTGGTTTGAAAAAGTGTTGAGTGCGTCTGATATGACGTCATGTAGGTCTTTGGATTCATTGGACGTAATGTTTTGGTGTGTGGTGTCGCTAGGTGGAGGTGTTAATGATGTTAGGGTATTTTGTTTCATAGATGTTAGGAATTGGATAACGTTGTTAATGTTTTCTGTGATTAATTTCTTTGCTTCTTTTGTGGAGGATTTTTTGTCACAGATGTCTAAAATGATACGTTGTATGGTGTGTAAACTGTCAATGTGGTCGTCAAATTGGTCTCTCGTAGGATCAGCCATGTGGAACAGTGGGATGGGTGATATACAGGGGAATTAAGGGTTAGAGGAGTGTAGATTGAAGAACAGATATTTACCTTGGTGTAGGGCCCTGGTGGGGACACGGAATTGGTGTAGCTATGATATTGGTGAAAACGAGATGTCGTCGTTCGCGCGGTTTTTTCGCAAAAAGCGAACAAAAGGGAACAAGAAAAGTCGGAATAATACTTTTTAGGCCAAACCAACACTCCAGAATTGAATGGAAGGGTCAAAAAGGTAAAAAAGCACACGGAAATATAGGAAAAAGTTGTAAAATGGTATTCGGTAGTCACGTGATACAGGAGCGAATCTAGATACGTCTGTTTGTTGCGAAAGCCGGATATATTTCGGATTATTTTGTGAAACTACAATAAAAATGTAAATATTGTAAAACAATCAATAATAAAGTAAGACTGTAGAATGATTATTCTGATGACTCACCAAATGTCATCAAACCTTACAATTACCACCAATCGCCACTTTTATCTCCAATAAAACACTTCAAAACACCAAAACGAGCGATTTTCTTCCTTTAATCGAAACCACGTGGCCGCCATTGATCGAGTAACGTGTCGCCGTCGCGTGCCGACTAATAAAACCATAATTGATTAACGATATAAATATTTAACGACAAAATGACAACAACAACGTGACAACTCACCAAACACACAAACCGCTCTGAGCCATGAAAGATATAGCGTTGGTCAGCGAAGGAACGAGAATTTACTTCGCGACGTGTCGCGACGATAAGTATCCGTTAAACAACATCATCGACGGGTAAATTTTCAAATTTAAATATTTTTTTTTATTAAATCGTTAATTTTATTACTTTTTATTTCATTTTAATCACCAAAAACTAATAATAAAATAAAACTACACTTGAAATCGTTGAAAAGTTGTTATCGCGTAACCATGGCTACGAGTGGACATCTTAGTTTGTTATTTTGTTCGTTTCAGGAAATGGGACACGTTTTGGCCTACGACCGGTCTCTTTCCGCAATCGTTTATAGTCACGTTTCGGTCCACGATGAAAATCAGTAGTGTTGCGTTACAGTTTTATAACGGTACGTTGTTTTTATAAAGTTTTTTCAAAGTTTGAATGCAAAATTTTACATTTTTTCAGTGAAATTGTTAAAAATCGACAAATCCAAGAACGAAATTCCGTCCGAATTCGATAAATATGTCGGAGAAAAGGGTAAAATAAACGTAAAACACGATTTTGTAGTGAAAAAACACGTTTTTATTACTATAACCACTTTCCAGTTCACTTGTGAATCACACGTTTCGTCATTCTGACGTTTTTCTTATACACAACTAAACTGGAATTCGATTTTTTTCTCTTTCAGTGTGCGAACACAAGGACAGACGAATGTACACGTTGGAAATCAAAGAAAACTGCGTCGCTCGGCACCTGAAAGTGACGATTTTGCAGGGTTACGACCATTTCGTGGCGATCCATAACTTACAAGTGATCGCCGATCCGGCGCCCGAAGAGAAATTCGCGCCGTCGTTTCTGCGGCGCAGCTCCGCCGTATCCGACAGCACCGAAGTCGACGACGCGAGACTCGTGACGGAGGAAATGGCGCCGAGCGCGCCGCACTTCGGGGAAGATTAATTTTTTTTAATAGTTCTCGTTAACTGCGTCCATATTCTTACAAACAACAACAACAACGATTTTTATTTATTCACTTAATGATTTTTTATTGCAAAAATTTTTTAAAGTTTTTGAAATTAAATTTCACCTGTTTCAAGTTTGCAGGTGTTTATGCAGCTGTTGAGTTATTGATACAGTGGGAGTAATAAATGAGTTTAATGTCTGGTTGTAATTGATCTTGTTTTGTGTTGAGTTAAAGGAAGTGAGTTTTTATGACTGGAAATGTAATATTTAATTGGAAAAAGATGATATTTTTTATCTGGAAGGGCATAAAATTGATTTTATTGAGTGTTTTTCTAATGAAAATAGTCTAAAATGTCTAAATTAGGGTCTAAAATTGTTTTGAAAATAGTCTAAAATGCTTTTAAAGGGTTTTTAAGTGGTCTAAAATGGCCTAAAATCACTCTTAAATGGTCTTAAAGGCAAATAAAATGATTGAAAATCACTCAATATGGTCAAAAATGTCTAAAATTAGTCTAAAATCTAACAAATTTAGTCTAAAATGCCTAAAACAACCTCATAAAATGCCTTTAAAAAGTCTAAAACTTACCTTAAAAATGTTTAAAAATAAAAATATTTGAGATTTACAAAGATTTACAGAGATTTTGTAAATTATTTTACATTTTAAAGACTTTTTTTTTTGCATTTCCAACATAGTTATTATGAGTTTCATTGAAAAACAACTCTCAACTTTAAAAATTTCAATGTGGTGTGCCAACTAAAGACATAATAACTGCAAATCAACTCTGAATGTGTTACTGCAAAATTATATCATCATTCTCACACTGAAGGCCTTCTACAAAAGTAACATTGGACGACTTACGTAAGATTTTCTCAGAAATCTAAATTCAAGTTTTTGCAGTTTTAGAAGCCATCCATAAATTACGTAACTCAATCCCTTCGAAAAATATACAAAATATTCAAAAATATTCAAATGACCACTAAACCAACAATTATTATCTAAAATTTTTTACTGAAGAATTTTTTATTTTAAATTTTTAAATTTTTTTGGTTTACAAAGTGTTACATAACACTTGACCAAACCCACTTTAGAAAGTTATGTATTTTATGGACGGTCCCTTAGTGAAAAATAAATTTCTATTAAATATTTATTTTAAAAAATTTTCATTTGAAGTGTCCTTAAAAGCCTGAAATTGATTTTGATTTGATTTAAAAATGAGAAAATTGACTAAAATTATTTAATAATTGTCTAAAACTGCATTAAAATGGTTTTAAATTATTTAAAAGTAACTAAAACTGGTTTATTATGTCTAAAAATGTCTAAAATTGTCTTTAAATAGTCTAAAACCATCCAAAACTGTCTTAAAGTAAACTAAAATAGCCTGAAACAGTTCTGAAATAGTCTAAACTGCCTAAATATGATCTTTAATAGTCCAAAATGGTAAAAATTGGATCTATAATGTCTAAAATCACCCAAAACAGTCTTTAAATGATCTAAAATGCTTAAATATGGTCTTTAATTATCTAAAAATGCCTAAAACTGTCTTGAAGTGATCAAAAATCACCTAAAACAGTCTAAAATCATATAATACAGCCTTAAAATGGTTTAAAATGGCCTAAAATTACCTGAAAAAGTCTTTAAGAGCCTAAAATGGAATAAAACAGTCTAAAATAGCCTAAAACAGCCTTAAAATGGTCTAAAATCACCTAAAACAGCTTTAAAATGGTCTGAAATTTCCTAAAATTACCTAAAACAGGTTTAAAATGGTCTAAAATGGCCTAAAATTACCTGAAACAGTCTAAAATCACCTAAAGCAGCCTTAAAATGGTCTAAAATTACCTAAAACAGTCTAAAACCATCTATAAAACACTTATAATGGTCTAAAAATGGCCAAAATCCCCTAAAACTCTCTGATTGGCCCAAACTTCCCCTCCACCCACCCCATTGGCCCAACAAAACCCCATCCCAACCTCAACCACAACCTCTGACGTCACCATCCATCGCAACGCCAGCCAAAACAAACACCAACAAAACCTCCCTTCCCCCATACAAAAATATACAATTCATGACGTCACACCTACAAAAATATCGATCGCCGCAGTTCCCCAATCCACCACTCCGCTACAGTGGCGCTGAATCGATTTTCCTCACTCACCGCTCTCATTTTCTAATAGAAAACGCGTCGGATTGAACCTCACCGGTCGTTATCGACCAGAATCGGCCGCGACCGATCGCGGATGAGGAAAGAGAAGATGAAGCTCTTAATCGAGATAAGGTTGATGAATTTTGCGACGAGATAAGCGAGATTTGGAGCGAGATTTGGCTATTTTTGTAAGTAAATTGATGGAAATAGAACGAGATTATTTTTGTTGGTCTGTTCCAATGGAGAAGTGTAAAGGTGAAGCGCTCTTCCTGTTTATTTGTGTTTGTTTCCGCTTGCGAGGGTATTCGTGGCGTTTTTATTGTTTGGTTTGTTGTGTTGGTTGTACAATAGGACTGGTATTGATTTTTTTTTTTTTGTTGGAATGGGATTTGGGGAGGGGAGGGGAGAGGGAGATTCAGTGGATTTTGAATAGGGGTGGGTGGAATAGAGTGAGATTTAGTGAAATCTTGATGAAATCAAGTGGGATTTAGTGAAATCTTGATGAAATCAAGTGGAATTTAGTGAAATCTTGATGAAATCAAGTGGGATTTTGTGAAATCTTGATGAAATTAAGTGGGATTTAGTGAAATCTTGATGAAATTAAGTGAAATCTTGATGAAATCAAGTGGGATTTAGTGAAATTTTGATGAAATCAAGTTGAATCTAGTGAAATCTTGATGAAATTAAGTGGAATTTTGTGAAATCTTGATGAAATCAAGTTGAATCTAGTGAAATCTTGATGAAATTAAGTGGGATTTTGTGAAATCTTGATGAAATCAAGTTGAATGTAGTGAAATATCAATGAAATCAAGTGAAATCTAAAAATCTAGTGAGATATCAATGAAATCAAGTTGAATCTAGTGAAATATAAATGAAATTAAGTGAAATCTAGTGAGATATCAATGAAATCAAGAGAAATCTAGTGAATCTTGAATGGGTTTGAGTGAAATCAAGCAAAATCAAGCAAACTATTAATGAAATCAGGTAAAATCTAGTGAAATATTAATGAAATCTTAATGAAATCGAACTAAATCTAGTAATATTTGATTGAAATCAAGTGAAATCTAACAAAACCTTAATGAAATGTTCAATTTTCCTTTATTTCATTAAGAAAAATTTACTAAATTCAGCAAAATCTACTAAAATTTGATTTCATTTTGGTTGATTTAAGTCAAACTAGCAAAATCTAATGAGATTTAAATGAAACCAGAATAAAATCTACTAAAATCTATTAAAATCACAATGAAATTTATGATTTAAATCAACTAAAATACAATGAAATAAACAAAAATCATCTGAAATCATGATGAAATCTATTAAAATCTGATAAAATTAATTGAAATTATGAAATTCACTAAAATCTCAATGAAATCATCTGAAAACAGATAAAATCCACTCAAATTCACTTAATCATGATGAAATCCATCAAAATCTCACTACATTTTCTTAAAATCTCACTGAATCATGATGAAATCACTCGAATTCACCAAATCCCACTGAAAACCATCAAAATCTCACTAAATCCCACTGATATCCATTAAAATCTCATCAAATTCCACTGAAATCTTCTGAAATCTAATCAAATTTCACTGAAATCCCACTGAAATCCATTAAAATCCCACCAAATTTCACTGAATTCTACTGAAATCTTAATAAATCCCACGAAAATCCATTAAAATCTCACCAAATTCACTAAATCCCACCAAAATCTCTCTAAATCCCAAAACTCCACCAAAACCACACACCTCGAAACTTCCCAGAAAATCACTCTACATCACCACAATTTCCTCATCAAAAAATTTCATCACAAAGCAATCAACTCCCTCAAAATCAACATCTAATCAAACCCAAAACCATTAGGCCTAACGCCCATAGCAAAAGCATGAAAACACACAACTTCCTTCCACACGCCATTCACCTCACGTCACTCACCTCAATTTTCCATAAAAATCGATTTTCCTTTCTATTCAACAGCCACGTGACCATGAAAAAACTCCGTCGTCTATTTACAGCTTTATGTGGAACGTGTTTATGCGGTAAGTAAAAACCCGTTAATCCTCCATCGATTCAAATTTCAATATTCTATTCCCCGAACAGCACTCCTGGTAATAACGCTCAGCCGGCCTGGCAACAGCCCGATACTTCGGTCTGAAAAACTACTCGCAGAACGATACCTGTGGGATCCGGATCTCCCGTTAGACGAAAATCAAAAATGTCGCTTCCCGCAACCGGATCCGTGGGACGAGTCGATCCGGCGTTTCGTGTACGATCCGACGCCGATACGATGTCGACGCGTACAACCGGAAATAGCGTACGTTACGAACGGTACGTTACGGATAAATCGTACGGAGGTGTCCGACGCGGGATTTTCGCCGGATTCGATCACGTGTTCGTATCAGAGGATCGTACGACCGTTGGGGAAGGACGACGAGGTCGTGTACGGACCGGAAATGCCGCTTCCGGTGTCGGACGACGTCGGAGTGATGTTGGACGTGGATATGGTGGCTGTGAAGTGTACGAATTGGTTGCGATTTTCGGTTTATAATCATATTTTGACGTATCCGCGTCCGACACGTCGGAAAATCGTGCGGACGGTGTACGAAGAGCGTCCGAAGTTCGTGTTGGGGTTCGGAAAGGAGTTAAGTGATGAGGTTTTGGTGGATTTTGATAATTTGTCGGATGAGAATCCGAAGTTTGTAAGAATTTCAGAGGATGAAAATGAAAAAATCGTACGAAATTCGGAGAAAAACCAGAAAAATGTACGAAATTCGGAGAAAATCCGAAATAACGTAAGAAATTCGGATGATAAAAATCAAAAAGTCGTACGAAATTCGAACGAAAACCCCAAAATCGTTCGAAATTCGTACGACAAAAATCAGAAATTCGTACGAAATTCGGAAGACAAAAAACCAAAAACCGTCCGAAATTCGGGAAAAAAACCAAAAATCGTACCAAAACCCCCACGACCGGTCCGACACCCCATCAACATATTAGCGTTCGGGATCGATTCGATGTCTAGATCAAACATGATGCGCCAACTCCCACTCACCTACAAACATCTCACCCGTCACATGAACTCCGTGGTGCTTCACGGCATGACCCGAATAGGGGACAACACATACCCAAACCTAATGGCCGCTCTGACCGGTCAAGCAACTAACCGACCACCAAAGGGCGTCTATTTTGATCACTTTCCCCTCATCTGGAAAAACTTCTCGGACGCCGGATACACGACGCTCCTAGCGGAAGACGTGCCGGAATTTAGCGTTTTCAACTACGGTTCTTCCGGGTTTTATCAACAACCGACCGATCACTACTTCCGGCCATTTTATGTGGCGATCCAGCGTCACTCGAACCTCGGGTTAAGTTCCAACTTGTGTTTCGGACCGAAACCGAAACATGTGATTCACATGGAGTTTATTAAAAATTTAATTTCCGCGCCGAACAAAAAACCGTTTTTCGTTTTCTCTTTTCTCACCGAGATCAGCCACAACTTGCTCAACCAAATCGGCATCGCGGACCAAGATTTTCTCGAATTTCTACGAGATTTAGAACGAGATTTGGAGGACACCGTCATATTTTTCTTCGGAGATCACGGACATCGCATCGACGACATTCGGATGACCCCGATCGGTCGCATCGAGGGCTCGATGCCGTTTTTTTCCGTTTTTTTACCAAAGAAATTAAAAACTACGTTTCTAGACGCAGACCGGAACCTGAGGACAAATTCGATGAGGCTCACGACGATGTTCGACGTTCACGAGACTTTTTTGGATATTTTTAGATACGTTACGGTCGGGACCGGTCTCGGGGACGATTTTCCTCACGTGTCCCCGTGGGGGTTGAGTTTGTTCCGGGAAATTCCGGCCGGACGGACGTGCAAGATGGCGGGCGTCAGAGACCAGTTTTGCATGTGCGCGACCGAGCGCGAGTTGAATTTAGACGACAAAAGAACGACCGGTTCGGCCGAAAATTTGGTGAAATTAATAAACGAGATTACGTCACCTTTTAGAGACATTTGTGCCGAGTTAAATGTGAATCTCGTACTCAATTCTCGTCTCGTTTTGGAACGAGAAAATGGGTTTGATAAAGTTCGGGTTGTAGTCGAAGTTTCGCCCGGTCGTGGGGTTTTCGAAGGTATCGTCCTGTTCGGAGACGGTGTTTTTAAGGCGTCCAGCGACGTCGATCGTATAAATCAGTACAAAGGACAGGATTGGTGTTTGACGGAGGAAATGAAGAGGGATAAAATAGATCTGAGGAAGTTTTGTTTTTGTGTTTAAGATTTGAGATTTAATAAATTATTTTTATATTTTTTTAAAAATGATTTTTAGGATTTATGATTTGAGGCTGGAGTTTGTGATAATAAAGATTTTATGATTAAAAATACAGAATAAAGTTTTTTTATATATTAAAACCGGGGGACGACATTCGGTAAAAATGTGTACGGGATTTCGAAATCCTGAAATCCAGGTGTTAAATTTTGGATTTCTGTGGATTTCAGAGCAGTGCTCGAATTGGAATGTTTTATCAAGCGGAATGCAGCAGTTAAAATTTGCGTGATTGCTGCCCAGTGCTACCGATAGCGAAAATGGCATTGTACCAGTAAGTGTTGTTACAATTAAATATCATTAAATAAAGTTAAGATTTCAATTCTCCATGCTTTGTTAGCTTGGATTGAGTTATTTTTATGGAAAAAGAAATTGGGCACGAAATTGATGTTGAGGGTGGATTTTTTAGCCTGGATTGAGTGGTTTTTAACCACCGATGGTTTTGATTCACGGAAAGTTTTGGAGTTACGCTGCGCAGTGCAACATCAACTGGAACGCTTGTAAAAATTTTGCCAATTCGACCAGTTTCAGAGGATTTCAATGGTTTTCGGAGAATTTCACCGGAAGTGGCTGTGGCTTAGAGAAACTGGAAACCGGAAGTTGATAACCATGCGCAAATCATTAAATTTCAAGTATTTATTGGATTTCTGAAGGATTTCGTAGGTTTTCATAAGGATTTCGTAGGATTTCATAGATTTTAGCGATTTTTATGGGGATTTCAAAAAATTTAATAGGATTTCATGGATTTCAGTGGTTCCAAAGGATTTGAAATCCAAAATCCTAACCTGTACCGGATTTCACAAAATGCTAAAAATTATTTTTATTTTTTATTATTTTTATAAAAAAAGTTTGAATTCAAAATTAAACCAAATTTTTTTTTAAGTTTCAAAGGTTTTTTGAAATTTTTGAATTCTTTTTTTCAATTTTTGAAAATTTTCCTCATGTACAGTTGCAAGTATTGACACTAGAGGAGAGCAGCTTACAGCTTTGTAGAAGTGGCATCTGATAGCAATTGTGAGGTAAGAAGTGTAAATAGGGCTGGTTTAGATCACTTTTAGGCATTTTAGACCATTTAAAGATCATTTTTAATCATTTAAGACTATTTTTAGATCATATTAATCAATTTTTGTTTATTTAAGTCATTTTTAGAACAATGTAGACAATTTAGACAATTTTAGGCCCCTTTTTAATACAATTTAAAGACATGAGGTGTATTTCTTTTTACAACAAGTAGCGCTGCAAGCATGTTTTGGCATTTCTTTTTAGAGCGCCTTTTCTACGTAGTGGCGTGTTTTTGTATTTCTTTTTATAGCGCTACGCTTCCGGATGCCTTGCAGACGCACCAGCTTTTTGAGGTGGTTTCTTGTTTCGCAGTCTGCTTTGCAGTAAAAAGAAATACGA
>JAQIXT010002150.1:0-12044 GCA_034700445.1 Stenotaenia linearis | reverse complement strand
TTAGCCCGATTTAAAAAAAAAATAAAAGTTTATATTTTCTTAACCCGATTTGAAAAAAATTTCAAACACCCGATTTCAACCCCCCGATTTTCAATTTTTTTTCCACCCGAAAAATCCATACCCTACACTTATGTCTTTATTTACAAATATATAACTATAGTAATATCATCGCAAACAATTCCAGATCCAACACTTAATAACACTTAATATGATTATTCAGCACAGCTGAAGACATTTCTTAGAACTTTCTGTATTTTATTTATACAATTTTGCTTATGAAATTCTTATTATCTTTCTTGAGTTAAGATTTTTGTGAATTTGTAATTACAAATATCCTCTGACATAATTTTAACTGAGATCAACAATCAACATGAATATTTTCTATGGTTTTGTAATTATGCTTATTTTACTTAAATTTTAATTATAAATTACTGTAAGTTATAATAATAATGATAATAATAATAATAATTATAAAAGTGCAAACATATATTTACTAACCTCGAGGTACCTCCAGTGCTGCATGAAATAATAAATAAAAAATTATCTATTAAGTCTAAAAATAGTGTATAAACCATCTAAAATCATGCTCAAATGCAAAAATCACCAAAAATATCATTTAGGCCTAAAATAATAAAAATATAATAAAACTTCAATCAAAGCTTAAAAATACAAATCAGGCCTAAAAAATAGGCCTAAAATCAAGTTCCACCAGCAAAACCATCACAAACCTACTTAATCACAACCCATTAACTTTTTCCTTCGATAATAAAAATGGGTGGATAAGTTGATCTGAATAACTCGACCCTTTTCACTCAATTATCATCTGAAATTCCACCCAATTATTAATTCCAACATCATAATTCCACTTTATCTCACAACCTAAAATTAATTTCCATAAAAAAAAAAAAAAAAAAAAAAAATTAAGCCTACTTCACCTTCCCTTTAATCCAACTTAACATTAATTAAAATTGAAATTGCAACTAACATTAGCATTTTTTCCTTATTTTCCAACTGGCAGGAAAAAAATTAACCTTGAACGAGTTCTTGAATCTCATTGGCTGCCATCTTTGTTACCATAACAGGAGTTACGGCATCAATACACAATCAGAGTGGAAAACAAGTGGGAAAAAAAGTTAAATTCTCTTGTAGAAAATTGTAAAAAAAAAAATAAAAAAAAATGTTTATAACACACTTTTAACCCTTTGGCTACACTGGACCTTGATGGAGTCGTCTTGTGGTTGTAATGCTGTATGCAGATTGCATACATATGTCACATAACAATGTGTTTGGAATGACATTTCAAATTGGGGCGAAGATTGGAAAATTTTGATGTTAAAAATTAAAATTGTTCGAAGACGCAAAATGAAATTGAAAGACAATGTTGAAATAACGTTGAATTTACATTAATTTAACGTTGATTTTTAACATTGATTTTATGATGTTGAATTAATTTTATTTGGGATTTTTACGCTTTTTTAACGTATGTTTGATTCACAAAATTTTTTATTTTTGTTGACTAAGCTTTTCGACAACTCTCGCTGTCATCATCAGGTCTCGAATGAATTAATTTTCAATTAAAATTATTCAACCAAAAATTAATGTTGATTTGATCGTGTTTTGTTATTTGGGTTTGAGGGTATTGTGGAATTCATGTTGGTTTTTTTTAAAAAAATGGAATTTTTTTTGCCTGTGAATTCTGGGTTGCTTGGTTGTTCAGTTGTGAGTTATTATATTTTTTTGGTTATTTTTAGGGTTATTTAGGATTAGATTTTGAATTTATTAGGTTCAGTTTGGGTTCTTCTTTGGTGTTGGGGTTGTTTAGATATATTTTATGAGATTGGAGGGATGTTTAGGTATTTAGGCCTCTGTGAAATATTATTAGGATTATATATTGCAGTTTAGAGTTATGTCATTTATATTTAGATTTATTTTTTATTTTTAGTAAATTTTTAATTTCAATTTTTAAGCAATTAAGACTCAAAATAGTCAACTTTAATCAAATCACTCATTTCTAGATATAAATTACTCATTTCTAGACTAAAATTGCCATTCTTACAGTTAAATTTATTAATTTCCCACAAATTATCTACATTTACTCTTAACTCAAGTCAAAAGTGTGATAAGATGAATGATAATAGCCTTAATTACTTCATAAATACAATATATCAATTTCAGGCCATTACACGTGCAAATAACCTTCTCAAAACTAAATACATACACTTTTCCTTCTTTCCCACTTCAATAAACACAAATTTCCTTCCTTATAGTCCTTATAGAACACTAAAACCCTCTTTAACCTCCATTTGTACACACAAATAACAATTTTAGGCCTCAATATCCTCAAAAATTTTTTTTTTTTTTTTTTTTAAAGTTAAGCCTAAACTCAAAAAAACCAATTTTAAACCTAAATAAACAAAATACCACTACTGTTTAAAAAAAAAAAAAATTAGGCCTGAAACTCAAAAAAACTAATTTTAGGCCTAAATAAACAAAATACCACTACTGTCAAAAAAAAAAAAAAAAAAAATTAGGCCTAAACTTTCCCCTTCACTTAATTCCCACACAAAAACCCCTAAATCATCCATTTAACCCTTAATTCAACAATTAGGCCTATTTCTTACCCCACATTATTTAATACGTAAATTAAGGTAAATTAAGGTCGCTTTCGATTGATTAATTCTCAAAATGTATAATTATCACCAGCAAGGGCTGGAATTACGTCGACAATGATTTAAGATGTGACGTGACGAGTCGTAAATCACGTCGGTATTAAATTCCCGGCTTCCATGACTAATTACGAATTAGAATTCAGTCTTTTCTCTTTACCCTTGAATCGCATGCGCAAAAACCTTCGAGTGTGTGAAGTCAAGGTAAGTAAAGCGAATTTGTGAGAGAGTATGTAATTATCCCTAATAGAAATTCGCTTTAACCAAATTTAGATGTCGCAATAGAGACAAATATCGATTTGGGTGTAATGAGCGATTTGTGTGCGAGGTAATTAGGTGGGAGTATATTGTTTGTTTTTGTTTAAATTTTTTTTGGTTTAGTAAATCGATAATTTAGTCGATTTTTAGGGTTTTAGAGTGTGTTGAGAAAATCTGGGTTTTATTTTTTTTAAAGTTGATTTATGGAGATGTAATTTTTATCGAATTAGAATTTTTTGAAGTCGATTTTAATCGATTAAGTTTATATAAATTTGAAGTGGAATTCAAATTTCAAGATTAAAATCGATTAATTTTTTTTTGTTATCCTTAAAAATCGTTTGAAAATCGATTATTTTTCATGGATATCCATAAAAATCGCTTGAAAATCGATTAAAAATCTATTAAATTTCACATTTTTTATTAATAAATCAAATAAACCCTCATCAAACTTTTCAATTTAATTTAAAAATCAACAAAACTCGACTAATTTAATTTTCAGTTTAAAATGTAAAAATCAACCAACAATCGACTAAATTCCACATTAAAATACAAAAGTAAACCAAAAGTCGATTAAAATTCCCCATTTTTAAAACAAAAAATCAAATAAACTCAACAAACTCCATACTTTGATACAAAAATGAACAAAAATCGATTAATTTCCACTCATAATACAAAAATCAACCAAAAATCGATTACCATAATTTCTACATTTCGCCTCAAAAATACATCAAAATCACATTAATAAAAAAAAAATTACCCATAACCCCATCGCCATAAAAAAAAAAAATTAATCAATCAAAACACAACTTCCATTCAATCCACCTCACACCACAACATCCTCCCTCTTCACAGACAAAAATCAACCGGAAATACCTAAAACCCATCAACTCAATTTCACACAACATAAAATAAAATTCAATTACCACTCACAATCACCTTTGACATCGATTCCTCAAAATCGATACATAAATTCTTTATTGCTACGCCAACATTTAATGACAAACAGATTAAAGCAAATGGCTGTACCAGTAGCAGTGCTGCGGGCAAGTTCCCAGACTTGTTTCAGGTGCAGACTAATCGATCAGATAAGTCGCTTAATTTGACTATCGGCTCCTTTATTCATGTGGAAAACAATGCGATCTGATAAGATGGGTGGTAATTTCAGGTTACATAATTGTGCAATCAATTCAGCAGTATCATTTCCGGGATTGGAATCATCACTGGGGTCCTTGGAAATGCGTTTTGACAGGAGTGAGGTTGTTGCAGTCAAAGAAAAGTTCTTTTTTTTGAAGTTTTCTTGTTGTGTTTTAAAGTGAAATTAGGCTTTCGAGCAGTTTGGAGCGGTCTAAAATGGCACTTCCGGTTGTGGTGAGTCCATGGAAATTGATGGACGTGGAGTTCACGATGTCTAGTTGGGGTCCAGGGAATTTCAGGAGTCTACTTTAAACCGGAAGTGGAATTTTCGATCGCAATTTTCGGCAAAAATGCTATTTCCATTTCCCCAAAACTGCTTTCAAGATGTTTGGAGCGGTCTAAAATAGCATTTCCGGTTGTGGTGTAACATTGAAAATTGCTAGACGTGGACTCTGTGATCTATAGTTGAAGTTCAGGAAATTTAAAGACTCTTCTTGAACCGGAAGTGCCTGTTTAAACATCCCCAATTGACAACAAAGTGCAAAAGTGCTATTTCGAATTTCACCTAAAGTTGCTTTCAAGGTATTTGGAGCGGTCTAAAATAGCATTTCCGGTTATGGTGAAGCCTTGAAAATAGTTAGACGTACACTTAATGACGTGTAGTTAGAGTCCATGAAATTTAAATACTCTCTTTGAACCGGAAGTGCCAGTTATAATCACCCCAAATAGCAATAAAGTGCAAAAAATGCATGCTCTCCAAACACTACTTTCGAGCGATCTAAAATACCACTTCTGGTTGTAGTGAAATCTTGAAACTTATAAGACTCAAACTTCATGACCTCTAGTTGGAGACCATTAAATTTCAAGACCATACGTGACCCGGAAGTGCCATTTTAACCGCTCCAAATTCAAACATAAAACCAAATTCACTGTATTTTTCTTCCAAAAAATCAATTGTCAAGCTATTTACAGCTGCCTAAAATCTAACTTCCGGTTGTGGGATCCCCTTTAAAACTTAAACCCACTTACCTCACCTCATCTAGTAAAAGCCGAAATAATTCCAGTCTCACACCCAAACTAAAAGTGCCAATTTAACCACCTCCAAATTGCACAAAGTGCACAAATTCATTCTGTATCCTCCATGGAACAATACTATAACACAACAACCAACTAAGTGCACTTACACATTGTTACCCACCAAACAAAAGCTCTAAACAAGCAGAATCCAAACCACCAAGGGCTTTTGGATGTCTCCCAACACCAACGAAACAAGAATTAAACACCATCACGAATAACGAATCGTTCCGAAAACCACTAATTTTAATTTCCTCATTGTTGCACACCCTCTAGACCCAAAAACCCCATGTAATTCCGACTCCTCTCATCAAGAGCTTTCATTTAAGGGGTAAGGATCCATACTTCCGACGTACCAGTCAAAAGTCAATAACTCTTTGCCACCACTCCTAATTGTGCAAGTAATGCTCCTGTCAAGTTAAGAATGCAAAAAATCGATCAATGTCAAAATAAATCATGTCATTGCACAAGTTTAAAACAAATTAATAATAAAACTTCAGCTTTTGGGTGTGCCCCATTACGGTCGGCATTTCACAATGCAAATCACGTCTGCGCAGAACGGTACATCAGTCTAAGAGCTTCAACAAGTCATTTTGCCTCTGAGAAATGAATTTTTTTTCCTTTTGGCAGTTGATGACATTTTTTCTCGTAAATGGTAGCAATGGCCTCAGTTTTCATTTCCTGTTCTTTGCAAGACAAATTGCCGTCATTCTATTGCTGGTGGCTATGTAATTGTAATTTATTCGTAATGTAAGATATTTCTGACCACTGAGTGACCCCTGGTGGTGAGATTTATAGTTTGTGGTTAGTTTTTTTTTGCTGTGTTTGGCCAAGTTTCTAGTTATGTTTGAAATGTGCCCTGTTTTCGTGCCGTGATTGAAGAAGAAATCGCTCTGAAAAGCTTGTTTGGGCGAAGTAAAATGTCATTTCCGGTTTGGCTAGGAGGACGGGATTTTGTGGGCACGTAGTTGGGGGGACGTAGATTGGGTTTCTTAAGTGGTTTGGTTCTGAGCGAACCGGAAGTGGCGGTTTTTCTCGCTCGAAATTGCAATTTTGTGCAGAATTGATTTCTTTTTTCTCTCGAGTTGGTTTTTGAAGAGACAAAGACGGCACTTCCGGTTTGGTTAGAAAGTTGAAATTTCATTGACACGAACTAAACACGTACCCCTCACGATAAAAAAAATTTCAAACCTCTACCCGATCCGGAAGTGCCTTTTTAGACCGCTCCATCTGGCCTGCTGGTTAATTTTTTCTTACTTAACTGTCACTTTAAGTTGCCTAAAATTCAATTTCCGGTTTGACCAAAGTCCCCAAACTTCCTAGACACTAATTGGACACAAAACACTCTAGACCCTAAAAATTTCTATCCCCCAACAAACACGGAAATGGCTGTTTAGACCGATCCATTTCGCCTTCTGGTCAACTTTCTCATTCATTCTTCCCACTTTGAGCCATCAGAAATCCAACTTCCGGTCCAGTGAGCGACTCAATACATTCTAGACCCAAAGTACCCCTCCAAATCTTTGGATCCTCAAATTATCTCCCCTCAAACCAAACCGGAAGTACCTTTCAAAACCCCTCCAAACTGCAACAGAGTTAGCAAAAAACAACAAACTAACAGTAAACTATTCATACGATCCCCTTAACCCTAATTAAAACACTCAACATCAAAGCCAACCTCATCGCCGTTAACACTGATAACCCTTATCTTTACGGTCGATGCTTTAAAGAACACCGATTGAGATAAGAAGTCATAAAAACTTTACAACTTTGATTTAAAAATTTAAAAAAAATTCAAAAACCGAAACCGAAAATGAATTACACAATTCAAGGTTAAATCGTCTCATTATAAATTCAAAAATGTAATTATACCAATTAATTGTGCGCATGCGCGTGGACAACCTTGGGAAGGTGTAAGAAAGGAATGGACTACAGGATTCTAGTATATGTAACTCGAATACTTTATTGAACTAAGTTTTCAAAGGCTAAAATGGACAAAAACATCTGTCAACGGAGAAGTTCGATCGAAATCGCCCTCGCCTCCCAGGAGGCCTGGCGACATCCTGGGACAGATGGGAGCGAAGGCCAGTGCGCGGCGGGAAAAGTCTTTGGAATGGCGGGATATGAGAGGCAGAGGGTGGGCGAGGAAAAAGCCTGCGTACGCGCTTGCGATTCCATCTCTTATACAGAGTCCGATATTCATGTTTCCAGCTTTCTGGCGATCCGGTGATAAGGCTCTGTAACATATTGGCTGGAAAATCAACAAAACAGAGGCGTTTCCAAAGAGCCGAGTCATCAGCAAGCGTACGGAATTCGGGACATGTTTCTGACATGTGTACTAAACTTCGCGCGTCCAAGTAACTCAAAATGAGTAACTTGATCTCTGTCGGTAGACCCATAATCCCACGACTGAAGGGAATTCCTTCCGCTTCTTGCATTGCTGTCAGTAACGGGTGAACGACGGCATCTTTGAACTGATGAGAAAGTTCGGACAAATTTTGATAAACGTCGTGAACGGCACCGGCATTGAAACAAACATTTCGTACAAAACAACTCGGTTTGAGAGCGTAATGGAAATTCACACGGCCGCAACTTCCATTTACCGATAAAACCGGACCCATAACGACACAAGTGAGGACTGCAGTTGAGTTTGGACACGAGGAGTGGCAGTACGGAATGCGGTAAACGTGGCATAATTTAGTCGTCACTCTATTGCCATCGTCGTTTAGTAAAAAAGGGGAGAATCCAGCCTCCAACATCATAACGTTCAGAGCGACGACGAGTGCATCGTTCGCAGTTTCTACTGCGGATGACTGATAACAAACCTTCAAAACCTCGGGCACTGAACACGGCGTTGATTCTCGACATAAAATGGGTTCATTAAGGCACCTATTAACTACAATTTTATCTACTAAGCCAGACACAACAGAAGAAGAAGCCATTTTCGTCTGTAATTCGAATACTTTATTGATCTAATAAATGGGTTTATATATTGAGAGAGACTGGGGTTCGTCATCACGTGATTAGCGAGATGCTAATACGCGATGACGTAATATATGAAAGTAGTCAGATGGGGGGGGGGGGGAACATGCTTATGATTTTTAACTCTATTTTAAACGAGCGTAGCCGGAAGTTTAGTGTAGCGGGAAATTTAGTTGTAAAAAATAGAACTAAATCAGGTTTTCAGAGCTTCCTAGAGGAGTGAAAGGAATTCAGGTATTTCCCAGTATCCGAAGCGAGCCTTAGAGATAAAATTTTATTTCGACATTGGACTAATTAATGGTTGTTTAAATATTTTAATATTTTAATATTTTAAAGGTATTGTTTTGTTTTTTGATTTTTGATTTTAGATTTTTTTTATTGGGTTTGTATTGGATTTTAGAGTTTTTTGTAAAGTTTTTATCTGGAATTCAATACAATTTGTCATATTTATGACATTTTTTATTATTTAATAAAGTTTAATTGGAATTTAAATAAATTTGTGTGGAATTTAATTAAATTCGCTTGGAATTCGATAAAATATGTTTGGAGTTCAATGAAATGCGCATGAAATTTAATATTCAATATTGGTTGACCAAAATTCAAAGAAATTTGTCTGAAATTCAATCAAATTTGTCTGAAATTCAATCAAATTTGTCTGAAATTCAACTATGTTGTATAATAAATTTACTCGAGTCGTGTTTTCAAACATAAAAACGAATAAACTATTTAATTCAAACGTGAAAATAAACTTGGAATTCAATGTTTAGTAAAATTTGCATAAAATTGCAATGTCTCTGGAATTCAATAACATTTGCTGTAATTCAGTGAAATATGCAGGAAATTCAGTATAATCTGCCTGGAATTCAAAATTTAATAAAATCTACCTAAAATGTAACTGGAATTCATTGATTTTTACCTATAATTCAATGAAATTCACCTGGAATTGAATGAAATTCACCTGAAATTCAATAGAAGAGACCTCACCCTAATTTCCAATAAAATAAAAAAAAATTTTCATATTACAAAACCTTAATCAATTTCTTTCAAAATCACCAATCCCACACAATTTGAACTAAATACCACAAAACTAAAACATTCCCACCACCCACAATTCCCTGCATTCAAAATCTACAAAACCTTCCATCCATTTCCCAATCCCAACCCATTTATCTCTACACAGAAAAAAAAATCAAAAAAAAATCAAAATAATTCTTTGAAACTCTTTCAATCCACATATCACTTACTAAATATCACTTCTTATCACCAGTAATCAATCTTCCCTTCCCTTTTTCCTTCGAGTAGGTGTCAGTGATAACTCGGTGATACACAGTAGGCCTATAGACTAGCAAAACATAAAACCAACATTGCTTTATCACTATGACACATGACTTTCAGTGGGTGTTACCATATACCAATCTCAACACATTCAGAACACAAAAAAGGCCTAAAAAACCAAAAATCCCATCTTTAACTTTTCAAAATTCTGGGAAACAGTTGGCCATGAATTATTTTTGTAAACAAAGCAATTTTTTATGTCCTTAGTCTTGTTTGTGAACCCTTTGATGTAAATTGGGCAATTTGAAGAAATTAGTTTTCGAGTTTTAAAGCGATTGGTTTTGAGTTTTTAATTTTTGTTATGAAACAATGAACTTTTAGGGTTAAAATAAATGGTTATTTAGAATCAGCTTGATGAGAGCTTTCAAATGAGGGGTATGGTTATGGGGGTGTGAGCAAACGGAAGTAAAATTTGACGGGTTTACGAAACTATTTTTCGAAGCGTTCTTTTCGGGGGTTTTAATTTTTTATGGAACAATGAACTTCTAGAGTCAAAGTATATGGTGATTTAGAATCAGCTTGATGAGAGCTTTCCAAAAAGGGGTATGGTTGTGGGGGTGTCACCAAACATGACAAAATGGCGCTAACTGCAGTACATAGACATTACGCGTTAGTGTTATATTTTATTTCCGTATTGTTAAAATTCATTACTATGAAAACAATATAAACAAACCCTCTGTCATGACACCAATTACCTTTTTTCCCATAAAAAATTAAGATGGCTTCCAGAATTAATTTAAAAAAATTGAATAATTTATAATTTTGTTGTTTTTTGTTGAATTTTGTTGTTAAACCAACAAATATTTTACACAAAATGAATTTTTTTGTCTAGTTTTTGTTTTTTTGGGTCTGAATTATTGCTAAACATTGCCCAGGGTACTTTATAAGAGAAAATAGTAGCAGATGTTTGCAGTGTCCTAATTATAATGAATTGACATCTGAAGGAAGTGGTAAACGTTTCTGCTGAGCCCAAAGAGAAAAAAAATTCATTTCTTGTAACCAGGTCACTGTAAATGTTATCAAATTTGAATTTGTAATTTAAGAACAGTGGAAAACAATGCTAAATAAATTAGGCCTGATTTTTATTGTTTTTTTTTAAATTCAAAAATCAATTAGAATTAAATGGTTTCTATATAATAACCATTTAATTAGGCCTAAATTAGTGTTATGTAATTAATTAGGCCTAGAATCACTAAAATTAGATTTGATTAAGCCTATTTTTTAAGATTTAGGCCTAAATTAGTGTTATGTAATTAATTAGGCCTAGAATCACTAAAATTAGATTTAATTAAGCCTATTTTTTTAAGATTTAGGCCTAATTTATTGATTTTCATCATTTTGAGTCCCTAAAGTTCACTCATTTTTCAGTTTCATGACTTTTTCTAACCAAATTTAACTTGACGCCTCCTTTTCACACATTTATTAATCAATTAAACCTAAAAACCAGTCACTTAACAATCCCAAACCCAAAATATCAACCAAAACCTGATATTTACCATTAAAAAAACCCAAAACTTAATTAGCTCAACCATTCAAATTAATTCAAAACTCACAGAAAAAATCAGAAAAAATCAATAAATCAGCCATTTTTCCCACTCAGAATAAAAACACACAAAAATAGGCCTAAAATTTAACTTAATAAACTTAATTGGGATCACCAGAGATCATTGCCACCATGTCAGACCACCTGTGCAGACCACTGTCCACTTGACAACATCAGATAAGCCTTTTCCCAGTTCCTTCAGCCATTTTTAAACTTACATAACACAATCCTATAAATTTTTATTAAATAAATTAAAAATAAATAAAAATAAAATAAAATAAATTGAAATTTAACCCTTTAGTCACGATTTAAGTGTTAATATCCACGAAAGACGTAATTAAAGGGTTGTTTGCCACCTCTTTTAATATTACGCCTCTTATATAAGTTTAATGTCGGTCTTTGTCGGCCATTTTTGTTGTAAAATGCTTGAAGGTCGACACCTGATCATTATTCTTGTCATGTAAGTGTAACTTACTCAAAATCAAATTTATGCAATTTATGCAATTGAATATATGAAAATAACTTGTTTTTTTATTATTTAGATGCTTTTTATGTAATGTTAGGGGTGAAGAGTAAGTTCTAGACGTCTGTGGTTGTTGGATTTGTGAATTTTGATGGGATTTTGATTGGATTTTGAAGGATTTGGTGTTTATTAGGTGATTTGATTGGAGATTTTAATTATTTCAGGGGATTTTTATGAATTATATTGAATTCTAGTTGTTTAAAATAGTGTATATCGAATTTTTAATTAAGTTAAAAAGTTTATAATATATTTAAGAAAATTTTAGTTTTTTAATAATTAATTAAATTAGGTTTTCATATTGTACATCTATTTTTCCATTTTGTTCATTAAAGTTTCTATTTTTCCATTGTTTCAATATAAGTTGCATAGAATTTTATAGTTCAATAGAATTTCCATTTTTTTAAATAGTACTTCCATAGTTTTCAATAGGATTTCCATATTTTTCAACAAATTTCAATAGAATTTCCATTTTTTTAAATAGTACTTCCATAGTTTTCAATAGGATTTCCATATTTTTCAACAAATTTCA
>JAQIXT010002149.1:0-12046 GCA_034700445.1 Stenotaenia linearis | reverse complement strand
TTAATTATACCTTTATTTACTATTGTTTTAATTAAAAATAGGGTGATTTGGATTTATTGGGTTTTAAATTTGCTACTGTCGTCAGGAAGCTTCCGTATAAAACAAACCCACATAGGACATGTCGTCAGGAAGCTTCCGTATAAAACAAACCCATAACAAATCACCGAGTGACTCACGGCGAGCGGAGCATGCGTCGACCGTTCGGTCGAGTATTAAAAATGCCACCTTTTATCGCATTATAATACTACAGATATTTATCGATTAAAAAAAAAAAATTCGAAAATTTTAAAACTTCCAAACGGAAATTCAAATCCTCGATAAAAAAAACAAGATTTCGCCAGCTGGTCGAGTGGAATTTTCCAGCTGACTGTCATAGTGACGTCACGAGCCGCAAGCGGCATCTGAGGTCGATTTAGATAGAACGGAAGAAAAATCGACCGCGGCTAAACACTTGAGGTAAACTGATAACAAGCTGTGCTGAAAGGAAGGAGTTCGCCAGACTGGATCGTTTTGTTGCTAGCTATTGAGCTATGTGTCTGTCTGCTTATGAAGCAGTATTTAATTTAGATAATAATACGGACGAGAAAAAAGAAAAAGAAGTTATTATGCCGGCTTTGCTTAGTATTTCCAGTAGTAGTTGGTAAGTGTTTCGATCGTTACGTTTTCCTATCGACGCGCCCTCCACCCAGATTTCCATTCCCTTACCCGTCCGCCATTTTGAAAGAAATGGAATTTAATCCGTTCACGAATAAACCGTAAATTCCTAATTATAAATTTACCAATTCTTTTCAACCTAATAAACCTAATAAAAATTGCGCAAAATATCGAATCTGATTGCGAAATTTAAATTTTAATTATTTAAATTTTTGAAAATGTTAATTATCGTTGTAAATAACGTTTAAAAATTATAATCGTAAAGAGTAAAATGTCGGAGTTTGAAAATAATTCGGAAAAAAAGAAAAAAAAAGTGAAAAATCGCGTCGATGAGGTAACTGCGTATTTAGGTTGTTAGGCACATAAGCCTAACGCGCGACGTCAGCGATATGCGAATTAATCGACGTTAATCGTATTTTTTCGTTTACTTTACAGTAGGACCCAGCGCTTTTGTATTAGCCTGGGTCCAGGGCCTCGGTGGTGCTCCTGATGTGCCCCATGCCGCCAACATGTCATCTTCTCTCGCAGAGGGCAGCGGTGTGGGGAAGTTTAAAGAGCCCCCTGTTTCGGATAATTTAAATTCTGTGGTGAGTAACTCGCGATCGAAGTGGAGAGAAAAAGTTAATTACGAATTTTGAAATCAGGAGAATGGGTTAAACATAGAAAACCAACAAGAAGTTGCAGTTTTGATCTTCAAATTACGCCTCACCGAAAACATGGAAGTTCGATGGGAGACGCTCATTCACGATCGCAAATTGTACATCCAAGTGCCCAACGGAATCTTGCCCGACGGCTCCAAGGAAGGGTAAGAAGTTTGTCGAATAAAATTAAACATCACCTCCAATTAAACTCGTCCGTTTAGATTCGTTTCCCTCTTGGAATACGCGGAGGAAGTTCTCAAATGCACTCACGTGGTCGTCTTTTTTAAGAAAGATCGTAGCGATCGAGGTATGCTTAACTCGGGTTGAAAGAAAGAAAAAAAAAATCTAATTTGTCGTTTGAAAACAGCTTGTTTGGTGCGAACTTTCATGTTTCTGGGTTTCGAGGTACTGGCTCCAGGTCATGAACTCTGTCCTCCGATGGACGACTCCTTCTACATGACTTACATCATCGAATAATCATTTGGATCTCCCTGAGAAATTTACCTGCGCCGGATTAGTTCGGCGTTCAAGAAAAAACAAAACAAATCAGTAGATGAAAACCCGTTCTTCTCGGAAGAAATTCTCCCACACCAGTCTCTCGAAGATTTGAGAATCGGAAATTTCAGATTTTACTTTTCTTTCTTTTCAAAATCTAACCAAAATTTTTATGTAGTTTAGGCTCTATGAATATACAAATCAATTATCACCCGGTGAAAAGAAAATTCTCAAATTTTCAAGGGAAAATGAAAAGTTCTGCCCTCTGCCGAGACAAGATTGGACATGTAAACAAATTAAAAATTAAAAGTATATAATGTATTTAAAAAATGAAAAAAGTATATAAAATTTCATTCATTCCATTGTGGAAAAAAATTTCATTCCTGTAATTTTTCTTTTTCTTTTTGTTTTAAAGGAAAAAAAAAAACATAAAAAGAAAAAAAAATCAGTAGTGTTTTTCCTCGACCATTCCTGTTTTCTGTTTGTGCTTTTTAATTGTGTAGTCGCAAAAGTTATCAAATTGATAAATAATTTTCTTTTTGTTAATTTTTTTTGTAGTTTCTGGTTTTATGGTATCACTTAACATTAAATTTCGTGTTACATCATTGACTTTGTTTCTATTGCTGCAGTTTTTGCACACACACATCATTTAGAGTTTATTCACGTTTCGAAGGAACAAAAACACATTGAGCAAAAGAAGACTAGAAAATGAAGAAAAGATGGCAAATTTGTACAGTTATAGCTTTCGTACGGAATGTTCAAATTATGGTACATAAAACACTTAAAAACCGCAACGGAGAAAATAAATAAAATCATATACACTTTGCGACCTAAACTGTAAAACGGGATTCGGACCCGTCAGACAACATCAAATTCACAGATTTGTTGGTCGTCCAAACCAACCGTGCCATTTTAAGAGGATTGATTTTGATGGCATCGGGTAAGGGATTCGTTGCGAAAGTTCGCACGCATCGCGTTTGTGAATTGCCCAAGCCAAAGAGACCCGTTGCAGTCTATTAGCGAACGAAAAACAATTGTAAACATGACGTAACCCGCATCAGCCCAGTAAACACGTACCTGCCAAAAACAGAGTTTATTTTCACCGCTGGAATACGATGCTAAATATTTGCCATCAGGCGAGAACGCGCAGGAAGTCACCGGTGCGGCGTGAGCCGGAATTATCTATATTTAACAACAACGATGAAACGCAAGAACAACGAAGCGACAAATCAATCGACAATACCTGGCATTTTGATGCTCTCAACTCGTATAAAGCGAGACCGCCGTTCCTCGATCCGACAGCAATTCGTCGCGTTTGAGAGCAATAGCTCACCATATTGAACCTAAACGACAAAAGATGTCATCATTTTTATCTTGTTTACTTACTTATTTATTTATTGTTTTAAGTTTTAACAAAATAAAATATTCAA
Organism: Stenotaenia linearis; assembly: GCA_034700445.1. Taxonomy (NCBI): domain Eukaryota; kingdom Metazoa; phylum Arthropoda; class Chilopoda; order Geophilomorpha; family Geophilidae; genus Stenotaenia; species Stenotaenia linearis. The sequence goes on along the minus strand of JAQIXT010002149.1, from coordinate 8,826 downwards.
AAAATCGACCTTGTTATTTGGCACAACCTGCGATTATGTTGTTTCCATGCCAAATTAATTTTTTTTTTTGTTTCAACGAGTTGAAAAGTGGAGCATTGTACTCCCGAGATCGTAAAGAACATTGACAAAAAGAAAAAAACTTGTACAAGTTCACCTGCAGATGGCCGAGAAGGTTTCGTTCAATCCTTTACTTTTAAGTAGACTGTGATCCAAGCAATGAAGCACGATGTCCATCACCTGCAGCAAAAGCATAAAACCGTCAAATAATAAACGAGTCAATTAACGTACGTGGACGCACCTCGACTAGCAAATCGGCCACGTCCGTTTGCATTTTGTCGATGAGCAGTTCGATGACACGAAGAATCTCCGGTCGAGCCCGATACAAAACGCTGTTGTTTAAATTCATGTTGAGTCCCTGACTGTTTTGGGCGATGGCGTTGAATCGAGTCACTTCTTTGGCCATGGTCGTGATGAAGGCCGGAGGTCGAGCGGTGGCGATGAGGGACAACGAATGTCTCGCCGTACGACACGAGTCGGCAGCGGGCGTCAGGGGCAATCCGTACGACATACTGAAATTTATTTCAAGTATTAATATGACTTTGTAATTCTCTCGAGCCATTTTTTTTTTTTAAAAAATGTTGACCTTGACATTGACATGTCAATTTTATTTTCAACTTTACTTCTGGGAATTTAGTGCAAAGAATTGTTGGCATTTGGCCAAAACATAAATAAGATACGACGACATTCTCAGGGGCAGCGGTACAGGTTCGAACCGGATTTACCTTGGCACGAGTTTCTCCGAATCGCAACACAACTCGAGTAACCCCAATAGAATCTTCGACACTTCGACGTACGGCTCCCAAACGGTAAAACCTCGTCCGATCAAATCGATGGCGGCTCGCCGTAGGGGTGTGTGCGGGGGTAAACGACTCGTGGGAGTGGCCAGCAACAAATAGGTCAAAGCTTTGCCTAAGAGTATTAAATAAGCATTCTGAATAAATACAAACAATCAAATCGAAAGTTTTACTCGTGTGCCGGGCCAAAGAGTAATTTGCCAATCCAAATCCATCTTGAACGTTCTTCTTCCTCTGTTCGTCGGCGCTTTTTCGTCTGTTTAGTTCGATGTCCTGACCGAATTCCGCTCCGATCACGCCCAACAACACGACGGCAGTCGCTTGTTTGCGCCGACTTTCGACCGCGCTCGAAGTTTTGTGTACTTGAATATCTGGTACGGTACGACATTGCGAAAAGGTTACAAAACTCGTACGAATAAACGATAAAAAAAATTTACCTTCGTGCGCACTTTCGTCGTCCTCGTCCTCGTCTAATTCGTGAGTTTCTTCCGATTTCGTTTGTTCTTGACGACCACCGGCGGCCGAGTCCGGAGTCAAGGTCGAAGGAGTGCTCGCGGGACCCGGAAGCGCATCGTGGAAGTTGTGCAAGAACGGAGCCCACTCGTCCACCAGCGTTTTGCGACCCACCGTACCGATTCTTCTCAGTTCGGCCAGCAACAACGCTTGTGCAGCTTCTCGAACCTAAAACGAAATTCAGTAAGAAAAATTCGAACTCGTTAAATTTGATCTTCGTACCTCCATGCAGCGATCTTGCCACCGTCTGGCGAGCATTTCCACTCGCGGTTTCTTGAAATTATGCGTAGCAACCCGTTCCGGTAACAGAATACAATGCAACGTAGCCAGCAAACTCCACCCTTGTTTGATGTGCGTTTGCTGAGCGGCCAGTTCCTCGTCCATCTTTTCGCCTTCGGTCAATTTGCCTCTGCTGTCGGCGCGCAACAGCTTCCGCAACAACTTTCGTTTGCGCTCTTGCTCCGGTATGAACGACGCATTGTTCATCGACATGAGCGTGTTGGCAATCGAGATGATGGAAAGAAGATGATTGGTCGTTATGGCCGTCGACAGTTCCCAGTGACCTCGCGAAGTAAACAGTCTCGTTCTTTCTCCCAATTCCACCAATTCTTCGGGCAACGCGTCGGCGATTCTTCCTCGTCCTTTCTCCACGGCCTTTTCCACGCTGGATCTGGCCGACTCCAACAATTTGGACTGCAACGGACGCCGTCGCCACGTCGGTAAAAACAACGACATCATGCCTAAATTTCATTCGTTAGTGAAAAAATTTCCTCACAGAATTCTAATCGTTGTTACCTCCTCTGCTCAGCAAACCAAACGACACGGGGCACAGAGGTTGCAATATGCCCAGTTTGGTGTCGCAGACTTTGTCCAAGTCGGGATCGAGCACCCAAGAATGAAGCAAGGAAAGCAATAACTGCGCTATTTCCATTGTCAGATTAGTCTCGACTAAACTCAATCCTTTAGGCTTTTGCTGACTCGATTTGTCGGTGGCCGACGACCCGGAACTCCTGCGTCGCTGCTGATCGGGAGAAATCGGCATGAAACCGACGCTTTCCGCCTTCGCCTGAATTTTCTGGCCCACGTTTTCGGCAGATTCCTTCATTTTGGCCAGTAATCCTATAACGAGAGCTCGTATAAGTCACCTCGTTTTAAACTGCAATAGCAATCTTTCGACCTGATAACTTTTTCTGAGCGTCCGGAGAACTGGAGATAGCCAAATTCGCAGCTTTGTGATATTCCGACTGACTAATCAGTCCTTGCGCCTCCAAAGTCGCTGGGGACATTGTCGAATATTCTTCCGTAAGCAATTGAACTGCACAAATTGAAGAAAAGAAAATAAATGAACTGAAACTCGAAATCGAACCGTTCGCATACCTATCAACGCTTCAATGTCGAAAAACAAAACGTGGCTGTCCGGGTCCTTGGGGTTCGTTCTCAAACCCTGGATCATGAGTGGATACGTGTGATTTTTCTGCGCTTCTTGAGATTCGTGAATGCTGGCGTGATGAGCGTGAGACAGTTGGTTGAAACCTCGTTGCGCAGCGTGTCGAATCGCGGCCAAATTTCGATGCCGGAGACCGCGAAAAAAATGTACGGCCGGATTCGCCAACGTATCGCCCGCCGCCGTAACTATGTGTTCGTCGCACGCGTTCAGCACTTCCTCGGCAATTATTCCGTGCACCACACGATCCAAATGACCTGCGTAAGGACACGAGTCAAAAAATTGATCGTTTCAATTCGGCAAACGATAAAGAATCTACCCGTTTCCATTTGCCACACGTATACGGTGCCATCGATGCACCCGACCACCATGAAATCGTCCAAAGGTCGCCATTTGATTACCTGCACCGGAAACAGATGCCGGCTGGCTAACATGACGCATTTCTTTTCTTTTAATCCCAGCAACGACACCGAGTGATCACTCGCTACGCTACACACGCATTGAAGAACGCGCGGCTGAAAAATAAAAACCGACCGTTAATTTCTGGGCGGCCGCCGAGTCATAAACAGAGAAACGTACGTTGCAGTTGTTGGGTGGGATTAGAAGTTGACTAATTTCGCCGGCGTGAACGCAGAACGTGTGAATAAGGCTGCCGGTGTAAATGTCCCACAGACACACGGAAAAGTCGACTCCGCCTGACACCAAATGAGAAATTTCGTACCGCAAATTGATGTGATGGGGATACAATAAACACGTCACTTTTCCCGTGTGGCCGTGCAACACTTGATGAGCCGGCCAATCTAAAGCGAGCAAACGAATTATTTCATTTTCGATTTATTAACTATAAAAGGACAAAGAAACCGTCGTATTGTTGATGATGCCCATGCAGCAGCTGTAAAAGAATCGTGTGCGTAGCGGGTACGATCACGATGGTCCCGTCTTCCCGACCGCAGACGAGTCTACCCTGCAGCGGAAGATAAATGCTGGACGACAGCTTCGGATTCGACCCGTCCACCTGATTCTGAAATTCAATTCAATTCAATTCAAATTTGATTCGATCCACACATCGCATACCAAATGATCTAAAATGCCCGGTGGATTCGGTTTCATCATATCCCAAGCTTGTTGCAAACTGACGTTGATAAACGGAAAGAGATCTTCACAAAAAAAGAGTAGAAAACAAGCTAAAGTTCAATTCGGTTAAACATCTAAAAAGAAATTACCTTTTTGTTCTCTAATTTGCGATTCTTTTCCCATCGCGTCCGGAACGCTCCACATTAAAACTCGCCCTTCGGAATCGCCCCGAATCAGCATTCTGTTCAAGTGACTCTTGCTCGCCAATGCATAACACATGACCGGAGGACAAGCCAACGGCTACAACAAACGAATATAAATAAAAGAAAGTTACGGCATTTAACTTGGAAAACAAAACTCACCTGGCCACTTGAAACTGATAAAATGTTACAAAGAAACGGTTGCTGCCCGTCGGTTGCTTGCTGATGAAAATCTTTGCTGTCAGCAATGCAACTGTTAAAAATTCACTCGATATTAGTAGACATTTCGGTAATTTTAAGCGTACTTAAACACTTTTAGAAACGGAAAAGAAACGGAAGATAAAGTAGAAGAAAACAGCTGTCACCATGCATTCGAGTTTGCGTACTAACCTAGATGCTTTCCCTTTCAGTTTGCTAGTTTTTGAGGTTGGGGGAAAAAAGGCAGTAAAAATAAATCAAAATCTACGATATTAATTCTTAAAAACGATAAAAAGTAAAGCAAAACGATATACTTTTTGTTAATACAGAGTTACGTATTCGTAGCTACCGCAAGCAAACTCCAGCGCCAACCAATCACCCAAGCAAATTAGAAATTGTTAGAAAATGCGTCTAATTAAACGCGAATCGCTTTACCCAATCGTGCTTGGCAGTAACTCCGAATGTTGACGGAACAAGAGAACACTTGTCACTGTTGTTGTTGCAACTCTGGACAACGTGTACAGAGAAATAAATACACAATTAAAAAATAAAACAAAACAAAGGGAAAAAAATAACGTAACGATCTAACGAAGAATTCCAATAATTCCAATAATAAATAAATAAATAAATAAATAAATAAAATCAAATAAAAGGCATTAAGTCATGGAACCATTACTTGGTGGGGAGCTGATAAATGTAACCCTTTCCTTCGTCGCTCCAAACGAGGACTCGCTCGGCCGAGATGAAATCGCCTCCCGTCCATCTTTCGCCACGACGATTTTCCAACGAACATAAAAGCGAAAAATCGCAAGCGTCGTAAATCTAATTCGACAACCGTTTTATGTCATAAGATGAAAATGGAGTTATTTTTTCCTCACTTACTTGCCAATATTTAGCGCAAACTATCAACACGATTCTTTGGTTATACGGACAACACGTCAACACCAAAGCATTCAGACAACGAATCGGTTTCGATTCGTTTTCGTTCAATTCGCTTCCTTTCGGCTCGTTTCCCATCAAAGTCCAGATCTTCACGGTTCCCGTCACCGTCAATCCGATCACTGCGTCGTCTGTCGACCGGTCAAATAAGAGTCAATATAATCGAGAATCAAGATAGAAAAGTAATCGACTTACAGTCCTGTTTGGGAGGGTGTAATACGTGCATGGCGCGAATCCAATCCGGATTTACTTTAGACGTCAACATTAGTAAAATTTCTAGACTGAGTGCTTCGATCACTAAAATTTCTGGATAATATCCATTGCAAAATAGACGGACCGAAGATCCGCCCATGGAATGCGGCTTCGCAAAAAAAAAAAAAGAATTAAATTTAAAAAAAATAATGCAAATTAAAGAGATCGAGGCTCGAATAAAAAAGTCAACATACGTGCATGCATGTGTGAACGTTTGGCAATTTCGTGCTTTCGACACATCGCCCGTCTACAAGATCCCAAAGGCACATTTCCCTAATTCAGTGACACCAGTTTAATACCATTGATACTCGAATAGAATTTTCTACGCGTACCCATTTTCCGACGAACTTACAAAATAAGAAACGTCGGGAGTGACGTCTCCGTGCGCCAAGCATGTTACGGGGGCGGTGTGGCCGAATAACATGCAACGAGGAGTCAGCTGAAAAGAATAGCGAATAACGGTAATATATTTTTAATGCCAAGTCTCCTTGTGTACCTTATGATTTTCTTCTACATCCCACAAACAAATTTGCCCGTCGTTGCAGCCAGTGATCAATGTTTTGTGATCCTTCGTAAGATTCACGGCCGAAACGCAGTGAGTAGGAGCTCTTTTACCCCAAAGAACTATAGGAACGACTAAATTACTCGTGGCTGCCATTCAAAATTGATCCTTTAGCAGAGAAAAATAAAGTATGCAAAGTATGTTGGAGTCAGAAGTGAATGCGGCCTCCTGTCATCGAGAGACGAGGTAAGCAAACTCACCTTCAAACACCCGGTTAATGTTAATTGTTTTTCGTCAATTTAATAAAAACTTAAACCACCGGGAATACTCGCAGTAACGAGTACAATACAGTTATTTGATGTTGCACGCGATCGTACGTACGACTCCCACTACCGCAGCCCGAACCGTCACGGGATCAAGACGCCATTTTTATACATTACCCATGATTCTCTCATCCAAAAGATGTCGCTCGAATCAGTAGAGTAGCTCACTTTTTTTTTTGTTAATAAAAACGTTTGTGTTTTTTACGACTATTGACTTTAATCAACTACATTATTTACCAGTTACATTCCAATTTATTTTCACCTATTCTAGGAAAAATGATTTACAGTTAACAGTATTCATCCGGCGAAATTAATTCTAGAATTAATGCCGGTCTTATAAAGCCGCAGCTCCCGAAATGATCTCGATCAATTCTCTTGTAATGACGGCTTGTCGTGTGCGGTTGAAAGTTAAAGTTAATTTGTCGATCATCTCGCCTAGTCAAAGACAAGCCACACATTTTAATTTCAAACACACAATAATAGAAGAAAATAAAAGATACTAACCGGCATTTTTGCTAGCGTTGTCCATGGCAGTCATACGCGAACTCTGTTCGCTCGTAGCGTTTTCTTTTAAGGCATAAAAAACGAGACTGGCCAAAGAGTATTCCATGAAACTACGGATCACGTCACTGTCTAAACTGTCGTAGATACTGATCTTGTTGGCGTTAGACACGGTCTCCAAACTGAAGAGCGGAATCTCGGTGGTTTGATACGAAACTACGCTTCTACAAAGATCGATTTTACGCGATTAAAAAAAATATATTAATAAAGAAACGCTTAAATACTTGAATCTGTTGAAATATAACGTTCCATAATCGAATTCGTAGCCACTGTTCAGTATATTGTTAGCAATAAAAGTCGCATCTTGAAACACGGGTGGTTTCTTGCCGATGTCGGCAAAATGCATTAAAATAAAATTGCCGTATTGCCTGATCGCGTAAAATCGTCACTCATTATTCTTTTCAATGTTGTATAATTTAATGCATACCTAGCCAGAATACCGCGCGATTTATCCCCTACACAAATGACTTTGGTGTTTTCCAAGTCGGCCGTCTGTAAATGCGCACGAATAGCTTTGGAGACGCTCGAATGAACACCTCCGCACAAACCACGATCCGATGTCATAGCCACATAAAGACATTTCGGTTTTCCTTCTTGCGCTTTCACCTCGGCTTTTTCATAAAAAGCTGAAATTTTTAAGACAAATCGGCGATGAAAATCTCCTTTTTATTATTCACACATTTCTCGAACCTTGAGTCCCATGTCCATACGGTCTAGCCGGTTTTAACTCTCTTTCTGCACGGCTGTATTTGGCAGCTGCCACCATCTTCATGGATTTGGTGATTTTTTGGATGTTTTTAACAGACTTTAAACGCAACCGAACTGAAAACAAGCAGATGCTGTTATTTACATTTCCAGAAACTAAAGGTGCATAGCGATACTTACTGTCCTTCAACGTTGCCATCCCTCTCACCTGACCCCTAAAAATTAAAATAAAATGGCTTTTAATTATCTATTTCTGCAGAAGCAAGGAAATAAAAATAACCCTAATTTCAGATATGGCTATACCCACTACATCGAACGTTAAAAAAACATTAGCAAAATGTCGTTAAATTGTTCGCAATTTTGTTATAAATTTACTTACTGAATGCTCATGCATGGTATGTACAACCGCGTAAACATTTTTCTTCAAAATCACGAAAAAAACGAGCCCAAACTCTAAAAACAAGATGAAGACCGACACCGAGCCGCTCCGGACTCTGCAGTGGTAACCTCTGCAAACTCTAAAACTTAAACCTAAATTCAGATGTGGAGAATATTGTAATTTTAAAATAAATAAATAAAAATAATAAATTTAGTAAAATAATTGATACTCTCATAGAAATTATAAAATCATAATTATTTATGTAATTTCTATCCAACTGTCACTAGGTGTCGGGGCTGGCTGAGGCGCGAATTTTAGTTTGGCTGATTATTTCAGTTCTCAGTGTTATCGGATGTAAATGTAAATAAAGTCCAATTTTGTTCTATCTGGAATCTAATCATCTCTATCCATTCCTATTCTTCATTATACTGAAATTTTTTCATTTTCTACTGAACTTCAACTGTTTTCAACTAGGTTTCTTCATCTTTTGAATTTCCATTAGATCTCTATTTTTTTTAAAATTTATTTTAAATTTATTTAAAAAATTGTCATAAGCTTGTCTAAACTGAATAAAACGCAGTTATATTTATTATAAAATTGTTGTGTGTTAATTAAAGCACCATAATTTGGAAATATCGTTAAAGCTGCACCCCTGCATACCTTCGAATCGGAAATAATATTTTCGAAGTTGTGCCCGATTTGAAATAACTTGCAATCACTTGTACAAAAAATTTGAATCACGTTTGAGAGTAAACAGAATATTTTATTTAACGATAATTTCAGTACCTTTCTTTCATATGTGAGAAAAAAAAAGTAAAAGGAAAATGTTAATAACAACGTTTTATATTATTACGGATCAGACAAACGAATACGTAAATGAAG
>JAQIXT010002148.1:0-12058 GCA_034700445.1 Stenotaenia linearis | reverse complement strand
GAGGAAATATTGGTTTTATGCTGTTCTATGCATTAAAGTTCATTTCATGTTGACAGGCAAAGTTTTGGTAATTTTTTTCTGAATTTAGATGAAAACAAAGTCAAGTTTGAATTTTTCAAAATTGTGATCAAGATAAAGTCACGTGACTCTTTTGAGACCATGGTCTTTTGGGGTATAAAAGGGAAGAGTTCTATACATTCTACACAGCTAACCTACACAGCGAACCGACCACAGCAAAACAAAGGAGCTCCATCGTAATAATTTTGCCTAACATGTCTCAGAAAGCCTTAAAAGAGGCTTACGCAGCCGGCCTACAAGCAGCAGGCTTTAACAAACGTCGTCAAATGCAGCATTTCCAAAATGGATATGAAAGCAGAAGGAATTATCATTCTGGAAACCAGTATGGAAACCAGTATGGAACTGTATCTGGCAGGGTCAATGATCGCCAAGAAAATCGCCGTTTCAACAATAAAATCGAAGCAGCAGTAAGAAGGTACAAGTTATTTATTTTTAAGTTTTAAGAAAATATTTATTGAATCGTAATTATAACAAAAAAATATTTTGAAATTTTTTGTATTTAGAGAACAAAAGAGAATTAAGGAGGTCGAAAATCAGCAAATAGAAAACCGAAACATTATGTAAGTAACAAGCAACTATTTTGGGGAATTATAATTTAATTATTTTTTTTTTAATTTAGAATTAAAGACTTAAAAGATTCTAAGCCTGGTACAACCATACCCATTACGATTTCGCCACGTTTTTTTTTTGGATAGTTTCACAGGGGAAGCGGAAATCTCCTACGACGACCAGGGCAGAATTTGTTTCACTTTATTAGAAGAAAATAGTCAATAAAGTAGTCTCCAATTGCTTATTATGTAAAATATTCAAATAAAGTTAAAGTCAAAAAGAAATATTGAAAAATCAGAAAATTACTTTAATCATTGGGTCGCAAGCGTAATTTACAATCAAACTATTATGACGATCGAACATCTCGTCGTCAGCCATTTCCACTTGCTTCACCTTTTCCAGCAACCGATTATCGATTACCTATGTCTGGCCGAAATTTGAATGTGGTGCTGGTGAATGTGGTGCTAACTTTACCTTGGTGACAATGGCCAGTATTCGGTGAGGCTTCCATGGAATGGCAGGGAGGTTCAGCTGACATTGAACTGGTTGAATATAGGAGATTAAAGAGTTTGTCTCTTCGTCTTCATCAGAATCCAGAGTTGCGTCGCCGCTATCAGGGGGCAATTCAGGCGTATTTCGATGATGGGCATGCAGTTCGGGTAGCGGATACAGCGGGGTATATTCCTTGCCGGTTTATTATATTCCGCACGATGCTGTTATACAGGAGGAGAGACTGACTACAAAGGTGCGGGTGGTTTTCGATGCCTCATCTCATGCAGCAGATGAGTTTTCAATTAACACCTGCATGCGCATAAGGCCAAGTCAGCTGCCGGAGGTGTTGGAGTTGTTACTTTGATTTCGGTGTTACAGAGTTCCGTTTACGGGGGATATTTCAAAGGCTTTTTTGAGGATTTTGTTGGCACGACAAGACCAGGATGCTGCTCCTTTGGTTAGAGGATTGATTTTGGGTGGTGATTTTCGGGGCTACTTCGAGTCCTTTTTTGTTGTCCGCTACGATTTGGGACTGGTAAGGGGGTGGCATATTCATTGCACATTTTCTGTGACGCCTCCGTATTGAGGCAGAGGTCAGGACGGTTTTACTGATGGCCAAAAGCCAGGTGGCTCCTTTGAAACGTTTGTCGGTTCCCAGACTGGAGTTGGTGGCAGCGGTTCTAGCGACTCGGGTATGTAGGTATATCTTGGGGGCATTGGCAGATAAGGCGGCACCTCAGAGAGTTTTCTTATGGTCTGATTCACAGGTTGGTTAAGAGGGGATCCGTCAAGTTGGAAGACTTTTGTTTCGAATGGGGTCCAGGAGTTACTGGATTAGACTTCTCCGGGGCAGTGGTGGTTTTGTCTGGAGAATCAGAATCCGGCGGATTTGGTCACAAGGGGGTAGACGTTGGAGTTTTTATTGGGATCGGGGCTTTGGCGGAGGGGACCGGAGTGATTGGCTAGCCCTCCGGAGGTTTGGCCTTCAGTTGAGGAAGCCTCGGAGGTTTTAGAAGAGAGAAGGGCCGTTGTATGTCAGGTTGCGAGGAAGGAGCCGATTATGGACCTCTCAGCTTTTGGTTCATTGGCACAGTTATTGAGGGTAACGGCAAAGGTTTCTCAGGCTTTTCATCAGGGTCCAGATTGCGACGAGCGGCCCAGCAGGTTTACCGACTGGAGTTGTAGAAGAAATGTCTAGGGGTTTTTTGTGTGGGGATTTGTCGTTCTTTCTGCAGTTAGTTTTAAGTTGGATTGTGGAGAAACTCGACGGGAAAATTCCTGAAAAATTTGTTCAAAAATTACTACAAACCATTAAAGCGGCCCACGAGAATATGTATGAAAGGTTAAGGAAAAACTACGAGAGACATCGGCGACAACACAACCAAAAGTATACCATTGTTGACTTCGACATTGAAGACAATGTTTGGAAGAACACACTTTTTATCAGATGCCGATAAGAGTTTCTTGGCCAGCATGGCCCCTCATCGTGATGGACCATGGGTGATTGTCGAAAAATTAGGCGGAAACGCATTTCGACTGGAAAAGCTAAAAAATGAAAAGATTGAACCATCAGTCAACATTAAGGATTTACTTCTTTACATACCGGAATATCCGATTGAAGATTGGGATAGAAATCAAGCACGACCGTCTTCAAATCCAGTTGTCAAACTATTAAAGTCATAAATTTTTTGTCTGGCAATAATTTTTTCTTCCGTCTGCTACCAGTGACTTCAAGACCCTATGACACAAAAACATTGAGCACTTTTCTTTCGCCATTAGAAAAAAAATAAAAACTCCAGAATGGTTGTTTGAAAATAAAAATCCAAGTCCATCTGAAATACGGATGGAAATCGATGACACAACATGTGAACAACAACAACCACCTGCTGACTGCCATATTAAGTTAGATCAAATCGCACAACATCCGGCCCACTGCCCACTATCCGGCATGCACTGACCGAGGGTGCGAAATTCGCAATACGATAAAGATTTTGTAATGTGCTCCATACAAATGGAGAAAGAGTAAAAATTATAATTCAGAACTGAATTTTTTAAAAGAATCACGAAAAATCACAAATAACTGATGTTGTGATAAGTCATCACCACCTGTCGTCATGTGCCATAGGAGAGGTATTAAAAGTCCCTCTGCAGACGACATGCTCAATCACAGTATTTATTTTAAGGTTTGTACACATACACCAGATGATAATTTTATTTGGATTTTTACACTTTTTTAATGTGTATGTAGATTCACAAAATTTTCATTTTTGTTTGTTGACTAAGCTTTTCGACAACTCTCGTCATCATCAGGTCTCGAATGCTTCAACTATTCTAGTCTCTTATATACCAATGCATATCCTACGCCCCCCTTGGAGAATTTATTGATAAAGAATTGAGTGATTTCATGACAAAGAAAGGGATTAGACACGAATTTACAACTGCCTACTCTCCCGAGAGTAATGGGATTGCCGAGAGGTGGAATCGTACAGTAATCGAGAGCGTGCACACTATGGTAATTGATGCAGAATTACCATCCAGATACTAGGGAGAAGCAGTGAAATGCGCAACGTATGTGAAGAACGTTAATAATTCCAATTATTCCTCTTATAATTCCAAAATCGACATGACGCCATTAGAGAAATCAAACGGTCGAAAACCAAATATCAAATGATTTCGAAGATTCGGATGTAAGGCGTTCACATACATCGAATCAAACAAACACGCGAAAATAGATCCAAAAGCAGAAGAAGGAATATTTATTGGGTACTCGACAAAAAGAACGGCCTATCGGGTTTATTGCCTAGATTGGACATTATTGCTGAGACGCATGACGTAACTTTTAAGGAAGAAAGTAACGGATACGAGAAAAATCCCAAAAAAGACGATGAAGACAAATATGATTTTATTAAAATTTATTATGATGATCATGAGATAGTTGCGGAAGAAATTCCCGAACCGGAAGTTGCGAACTTAGACGAAAATCACGAGCAGGAAGTTGCTGAATTAGTAGAAATTGTTGAAAACGGTGGAGAAGAGCGCGATAACGAACCGGAAGTCACAGAAAGAGGTGCATTAAATGAACCGGAAGTCAAAAAAATCGTTGCTGATAACGCCATGGAAGTTGATCCAAGAATTCAAGCGCAAACGGAAGTGGGAGTTGGGAGACGAGGACGCAAGAAGGGTTCAACAAAAAAGGTTGTTGCAGTCAGAGACGATCTAGAGCGACAACAAAACGAAGAAGATTTAATAGCGCAAGGAGTTCGAAGTTCGGATCGAAATTGAGACCGCGAAATTCAGAATGGAAACCCGGAATACGCAATGTTTTTTGGAAACAATCCCGAACCAAACAACTTCGATGAAGCGAAGAAGAGTGCCGATTGGAGGGATTGGAAGAAGGCAAGCCGGACTAAAGCAAGCCAGTCGCCAGTGGTACGAGAAATTGAATGAAATTTTGTTGAAGAATGGCTTCTCCAAGTAACCGTCGGACCTGTGCCTGATCTTCAAGGTAAGAAGAGACTATTTATTTGTGAGTGTACGTTGATGATGTTATTTTGGTGTCAAATAACTCGAAATTCGAATTGCGTGAAATCGAAAACATTCGAAAAGACATTGATTTGAAAGATATGGGAAAAATCAATTATTTATTGGGCCTGGAATTCGAAGACACGAAAAACGGAGGGATTAAAGTTCATCAGAAAGGATACGTCGAGAAATTATTGAAATATCACCAGATGGAAAATTGCAATAAGAAATTGACTCCTCTCGACCCCAATCAGAAAATCGATGAAACGAAAGATTGTCCGAATGTTGATCCGATCAAATATCAGTGCATAGTGGGACAATTAATGTATTTATGCACTAATACGAGGCCTGACATTAGTCATGCAATAAGTGCATTAGGGCAATTCAACAAAAAACCGAAATCGTTGCACGAAAATGCACTAAAACGCATTTTGCAGTATTTGCGCGCAACAAGCGATTATGGGTTAATTTTTAATAAAGACGGGGATAAAATGGTCGGTTATTGCGACGCGGGATGGAATCAATCCAGAGACGCAAAATCGTTTGAGGGATATATGCTACGTGGAAAGAATGTAATTTCTTGGAAGGCCAGCAAGCAGACAGGTGTTGCGGAGTCTACACAAGAAGCCGAACTTGGAGCGTTGTCGGGGCTTATCAAAGAAATCATGTGGATAAAGGAAATTTATTCGGACATGGGATGCAAAATCGGTAAAGACATTCCACTTAGAACGGATAGCATGAATGTTCTTCAGCGCGTAGTGGGAGGAATATGGAAAAAGAAGCAATCAAAATATTTAAACAGTTTTATTCACAACATTTTAAACAGGCAGTTTCGTCAAGGAAGACATTGAGCGAGGAAATTTCATGTTAGAGCATGTGGCATCCAATGAAATGATCGCAGACTTCTTGACAAAGGCGTTGAGCAAGAATAAGATAAAAAATAATTTAAAGCAATTTAATTTATTTTAAAAATCGTTTAATTTTCGAAACGTACAAATTGTGAAAGTTTTAATATTTTTTGATGATGATCATAGTAAAGGGGGGATTTGTGATGTAATACTATGAATCATCATAGTGTATAGTATAAAATATTGTAGATCACATGACAGTGCTTTGAAATGATATATAAGCACAGTTGGGCATTGTACTGATAACTCTTGTTCTTGGTTCAGTCGAATAAAGCAGTCATTAAAAGTAAAATGTTGTCGTACTTCCGGATCTCCAACACCATATGGCGGAAATGGCAACAATGGATCAACTTTTTTATTTTAGATTTTACATATTTGTTTTTTTTAATGTTTCTAAAAGGTGTGCGTGCACGTGTACTTTGTGTGCACGCGCATGTTTTTTGTGCGCGCACGCGTGTGTTTTGTGTGCGCACGCGTGTGTTTTGCGTTTTTTGTGTGCGCGCGCACCGATACAATCGGCGCGCGCCCGAATGTATACCCTCCTCCACGCGCCCTTAATATTGTCCCAGATGGCACCCAATAGTGGCAGTGGGTGGACACCAGCAATACAACCCGTCCAACCGTTGGTGGCCCGCTATTGGAATCTCGCTGATCCCAATATGCACGCCATCCCACTGGACATGGTTCCCCCCATCGGCCAGACTTCGAGAGACCATGCACTGGCAACTCTGGATTTCCGGATGCCGGACACGCTACCTCCCCCGAGACCGATCGACTGGACACATTGCTGACTACGTGAAGCACAGCTGACTGATAGCGACGGCTCCCAACTGCTCTGATCCGAGAGGAGAACGAGCGGCTGAAAGCGGAGCGACAGAGCCAACGATTGCTGAAGCGAACCAGCCACCGAACTTTCACTAACCACCCCACCACCTAAGCGGACGATGCAAACGACCGCGCCGAAGCCTGGGAAGCCCACCTCCATGGTCCAGCCCGGACCAGGAGCGACTTCGCAGACCTCGCAAATACCCTTTTTCGACGTGATTCACCAGCCCACCTCGGCCCGAAAAACCACCGAACCGACGACGACCCACCATCAACTGATTTCGCTGAATGAGGATGCAGTGATGCGCCCCATTCACACATAATCAAAAGATGCGGCTTGAACGTCAGCATCGGACACTGACTCGGTGCCACTACGGTTCGGTGACCTCGGCGATGCAACGTCTACGATTCCACCCAAAGAAGGAAGGAGAAGGAGAAGAAGAACAAGTCGGTCGAAGAAATGCGACGACGCCTAGCCTTGGAACACCCACGGTGGACTGCGGAAACTTTGGACCATGTTGCGGCCCTGGTCTCCCATCCGATTACCGAAGATCAAACGCCTATGGGCACGATCCCGGAAGGAAAGGGTGAAGACCAGGCCGTGGTTCAAGAAGCCAAAGCAAAATCCAAGGCCAAAAAAGGACGGTCAGTGCTAAACTCGCGGCCAAATTTCTCCCGACTGAAGAGGTCCTGCAGGAACTCCGGGCTAAACACCCGAAGTGGTCCGAGCAAATGGTGATGCGCGAGGGCGTCAGCAGGACTCAGAAGTTGCACCGGGCGGAAAAGCGGCGGTTGAGTGCGGCACAGACCATCAAGGAACCAGAGCCGACATGGACGGTATAGCCCCAGGACACGACACAGGACTTCATCCCGACTGAGTTCGCGGACCAACAACAAGTGTGCCATGATCAGGACGCAGAAATTGTCGACAATGAGGAGGTCCCCCCCCCTGTGGGACCACCTCAGTCGACCCTGGAAACGTCGATCAAGGACCAAACAGTTGAGGTCCTTTACGAGGTAGGGGTGGACCCAATTTCGATGTACCAGTTTCTGGAACCGTACCCGATCGATGAACCAGTGATCATGGGAGGCCTTCTGACTGTCATGCTGCCGACGGGATTCCTGCCGCATCCGGCATATCGGTGGCCGATGCGCCCAGATCATTGGATCTCACGGCATGCCGGTGCACTGATTGTCGGATGCATGCCAGGAGCCATCGCAGCATGGCAGATGGAAATCGCGATGTGGGTGATAATGCACGTCATCTGGTCAACGAGGCGATGGGCACAATGGGCAGCACAGACAATGTCGCTGATCAGACGCCAAGCGATGTGGTTTTGCGCCACATCAGACTCAGAAGAGACGGTGACACAGCGGACCCTGCAGTTGCGTTCCATCTGCCGCATCATTGACGCCGAAGCGGTATCGGGAACACCAGCTGACAAATGGGTGGAGATAATTGTCACTTCCAGCCAACCGGCCGGAGAGGGATTGCTTCTGACCCCGTAGCAGCAATGGTTCCCCAATCGCCAACCTGCTCCAGGGTCAATACCGCCATTCTATGTGGACAAGCCGGTGGACCCTGAGATCAGAATACTGCCCGGCGCAACGTTTCTTCCTGGCTCCTGCAGATTCTCCCCGGCTAAGCACACCGCCACCGTCATGTCAGAGATGGTCACCACAACCCTTCAGACACCGGCGACAGTAACTGAGCCAAGGGATACATCGGCGGGAACCCGATGGTCACGCTCAGCATCACGGAAGACCCCGGCTGACATGGCGACGTCTGGACAGAAACTCCATTCTGCGACCAAGTCGACCGTGGGCGCCCGATCACCATTCGGGTCGATCACACCCCTCTCTGACGGCGGTCGCAGCTCATTTACGGCCGATCGACAACAACATACGTTTGGCGTATAATTTAACGTAATTTATTCATTGTAAATTTTCATCATCATTTTTGATAACGGTTCGGAGAAACTTTTTCCCGAACATTTTTGTAACTGTTACTTTTTGCGGCAATTGTTTTTCGGCCACCAGTGTGATTTCATGGTCTCGCAGCTTGGTAGTCTTGATGCCGTCAACCCCAACGGTTTGCGGAGCGTCACTTGCTACATTTTGGTGTCAGTGCTCACAGGTGAGACACTTTGCATCTCCACAATTGTTGGTTAAACTGCGTGCCCATGTGGCCTAGTTAGTGGGTTAAGCTTGATGTTTGCGTACGGCAGGTTTGTTTTTCGAAGCCCGTGCGGGTTCTGAAGGGGGAAATGTTACCGCCAGTGACTCACAGGTCGGCACTACCTGTCGTACCACTAGGGGGATTGGTCACTCAAGCGTACCGGAAGTATGTGACCAATCCCGAGGCTACTTGGGAAGGCTCTGGAATGCCTTGCGGAGAGAATCCTTCCGGCAACTGAAGTCTCAACACCTGATTCGTTCTCCACATGCCGACATTCGACCGAGCCTAAGTTGTAAGATGGAGAAGTGGGATGCGAGTGTCGATGCTGCAGGTTGAGACGCAATATAAACCGCCAAAGGGATCTTTAGCGTTTGGCTCCGCCGATGCTACGGCATCGGCATGGGATCGAGACGTACCAGTCACATATGCATGCAGTTCACCGGCTTAAGAATAAAGCCACACTCACCACAAGAACTAGTGTCCGTGTCACTCATTCATTAGTGCACCGAGGACCGGGATCTCTCCACTCAGTACCCCTTAGTGGACATCTCAGAAGCCGGTCACACGTGGAAGTTTCCACGGGTACCGGCTATAGTTATTAAATATTACAATTCAGAAATTAGAAGTGAACATTTTAATTATAATAAAAATTGAATTCCAAAATTGAATGTCACAATTCCAATACTTAATTCCATATTTGCAAGATTGAACTTCAAAATTGGAAAACGAAACTCCATAATTGCAAAATAAAATTTCAAAATTGCAAAATGGAACTCCACAACTGCAGAACCAAACTCCAAAACTGCAAAACCCAACATCACAATTTCTTACTGAATATTGATAGCAATGGTCCTCCATACTTAGTAGCTACCGCCACCTTGTTACGCTATGGAAAACCATAACTGTGGCGCTGTAAACACTTGTATTTTATTAAAAATCACGATATATCATCTATCAGTTAGGTTTGACCTTGTATTCTGGAAATGCTGTATCACATTCATTGATTTCATCGAATTACTGTAAGAGAAATGAAGGCCATTACATCAAGTCTAGTTTTGTTGTGTTTAATTAACACAATACATGGAGAAACTGAAGACAAAACCATAGTTCGCGCTGCCGTCAAGGTAATATGTGCGAAAACAAAGAAATTACAACAACATATGTTGATAAATAATTTTTTTCGTTTTAGAGTTGTGCTGGATGACGATTAAATCGAATACCGGAGGTGAAGGCATTCATTTTTGAAGATTTACCTCAGTAGTATCCTTTGTAAACATTGTTTTTTTTAAATGTTTGTTTGCTTGCTTTTGTAATTTATTTCACTTAATTGGGTTCAAAGTGCAAATGTCGAGTTTAAAAAAGTACCAGGAGCACCGCCGGATTTAATTTTTTATAATGCAAATGACGAAGAAGTTGAGGTAAATTGTGAAATCAGTGTTTCATTCAAAGCGAGTTAATTTTAGTTAAAATCATTCACTTTGACTGAGAATTGTTAAAAGTTGAAATCAAAATTCGTTAAATTTTGACTTAAAAGGCTTCGATTTTTTCGAATATCTTTAAATTTTGGCCAAAAATGTTTTATTTTACTCGATAATCGTTAATATTTGGTTAAAAATCTAAAGTTTTAACTATAATTTTAATTTTCTGCCACAAATCCTTATTAATTACAAAATAAAATAAAATAAATTATTTTTTAATTAAAATTAATCTTTCTTACTTAAAATTTTAAATTTGTAAACCAAAATCATTTTTTGGGCCAAAATTTAAGCAACACAAACAGTTGCAGCCCCATCTAGTGGCTGCAACATCTGAGACAAAGCTGGACTGTGAGCCCTCATCAAGAAGACATAATTTGGCCCAAAAAAATTAATTTTGGTTTAGAAATTTAAAATTTTAAGTAAGAAAGATTAATTTTAATTGAAAAATAATTAATTTTAATGAAAGTGCATTAAATCTTGGCAAAACGTTAATTTTTAACGAAAAAAATTCTTAATTTTATGGAGAAGGTGTTAAAATTCGGCCAAAAAACATTGATTTTGGTTAGTTAGCATAAATTTGTTCAAAATATGTTTAATTTTGTCAAAAAATAATGGTTAAATTTAATTTAAACATTAATTTTCACCAAAAAAATTGTTGACTTTTGCACTATTTGGTTTCTTTGTATTTTATATTTAATTTAGAAAATCGATTTAAGCGAAAAAAGTCGAGAAGAATGCAACGCACTTCTCACTCAACGTGGATTTACGAAAAGTACGAGTGAGCCCAACACTTCGCACCATTCCGGCATTAAAGGAGATTTATAGTTTATTTTTGAAAATAATTTTCTAATAAAAATAGCTAGTCATACTGTGCCAATAATATTACCATATTTATGAGTTAAAAATATCAGTGGACCAATTATGACATTTGATATCTAAAAATTATGATATCAGATTGAAATGTACAAAGTCTGCTTTGTTTTGAAATTTATGTATTTGGTGATATTGTGATGCAATAGGAAATAAATCATTTAATTAGTAATAAAGCAAGTTTTTATTTCATTAAAGGATTTAAGAAATTTAAGAACATCATTGACTTTTTTAAAAAAAATTTTCAATATAATAGTTTTACATGTTTTACAAAACTTTATTTTTTCCAATAAAATGGTGGGAATTGCTTATAAATGCTGTATTATAATAATTCTTTATGTGCAACTGCTTTGCAGGATTTCACTGGTTTCGGTTTCTTTTATGATTTTCTGATAAATTTAATAAAAATGAATTTATGAGTTTATTATTTTTTTGACGACTTATTTTTCTTTACAATATATTTTACTTAAATTTTTTTAATGTTTATTCAATGTCTTTCTCGTTTTGTTTAATTTACTGAAGTTTTTCCTTATTTCACTTGGTTTTATTGCATTTTCCTTGACGTCCACGTGTTTTTCGTAATTTCTATTTTTTTCCTGATTTGTTTCTATAACTTTCATTTTTCAAGGTTTTTTCTATTTTTTTCTACATTTCCGTTATTTTTATTTTTCCTCATATTTTCTCTCACTCATTGTGTTTCCTCATATTTTAATCCAGTTTACTTGTAATTTTCACTTATTTTATGCATATGTATTCCCGTTTGTCATATTTTGCCTACATTTTAACTTTTGTACAGATTTACTCTCCGTTTGGAATTTCATTTCATGGCTTTGACTTCTCTGGTAAAAGAAAAGGTGATGCGATCGTGTACGTGAAACGAAACCTCGATGAAAACTTATTACCAGAAGTATTTACTTTTGTTACTCCTTACTTACTTACTTTTTTTAATTTATAATTTTTCACGCCAAAATTTACTTTAATAATTCTAAACAATAATGTGTATTTTGTTTAAAGGTAAGTATTTCACACTCATACGTGATTACATACAGGGTTAAAATATGGCAAGCTGTTCCTATTTTTATTATACAGGGTGTCCAGGAAGTCTGGTTACATGTGAGCTATCCCAAAGTTGCCAGATGGCTGAGATCTGACGATAA
>JAQIXT010002147.1:0-12060 GCA_034700445.1 Stenotaenia linearis | reverse complement strand
GACCTATATAAGGTCTAATTTTTTTACTAAAGTTCACATTGAACAGTTGATAAAGCTGAGACACGGACGGACAGACAGAGTCCATTTCTGAAATATAGATATAGATAGTAAGGCCCAAACCATGGAAGTATAGTCAGAATTCTTGTTGTAATGTATTCACAAATCTTTCTTATCCAAGAATTTATAAATGAAAACAATGTCAGAAATGATAATGTAGACTTTGATGATGCATTGCAGCTATTACTGGGCTGTCGTGTGGAATTATTTTGGATCATAAACTGATCAAAACCTTCCAGTTGAAACAAGCAAGTACGAGATTGAAAGAAATGTATCAATGGTTTGGCAAAATTGCCCCTGAAGCGGAAAAATTGGTAATTTCCCAAGATGAGAATTTTAAAGTTTATAAGAACTTTGATATTCCAATTCGAATACAGGATTATTTTTGTTTAATACATTGTTGAATAAATATTTGTGAAATTAGTATTGTATGCTGCATTTAACTCTTAACATAGCACGAGATGGGGAAAAAAACAAAAAATTAATTTCCTATAGCCTTAGAAAACTAAACATGTGTGTAACATTATTTTGGCAAGGGGGGAGGGGAGGTGTCGGTACATCTTGACATCCATAGCAGCAATGACCCAAAAATAGTTCCATTAAAACAATTTTTAAATATTTTCATACATTTTTGAATCCTGAGCAAAGCCGGGTTAATTAGCTAGTTTAAAATAAAATGAAGGTTTACAATTAACTGTTCAAAAAATGGCCAGCTAAAATTTTAATCTGCTATGAGCAGTGTTGGGGAAAATCATTTTAGAATTGATTTAAAATCAAATTCAAAATCTTTCGGAAATTTTTGATTTAAAATCAAAATCAAAATCTTTCGGAAATTTTTGATTTAAAATTAAAATCAAAATCTTTCGGAAATTTTTTATTTAAAATTAAAATCAAAATCTTTCGGAAATTTTTGATTTAAAATTAAAATCAAAATCCTCAAAGTACAAATTGATTTTAAATCAAAATCATGATTTAAAATCATAAAATCAAAATCATTTTTTATTCAATTTAAAAATCAGTATGTGACTGAATTGTAGCAGTTGCAGTTTTTATATTAGTTTACATAACATTTGAAGTAATCACATGAGGTAAATTGTTACATTAGTACTGGATGATATATGCACACTTAACTGACGTCATTGTTACAAACAGGGAAGAGGTTACTGTACCAAAACTATTATCTAACACGACATTAATGTTGAATTCAAATTTTTTATAAAATAATTAATAGAAAAAACATATAAAAAGAATTTATCTGAAAAACTTGATTTAAAATCTCAAAATCACAAGAAAAATGATTTTAATTCAAAATCAAAATCACAGCATACTTTTTGATTTTGAAATCAAAATTTTAAATCATTTGATTCAAAATCGTTCCCATCACTGGCTATGAGGCATCTCACTTCATTTCTTGTAACAATTTGATCACATGGTGAACTCCAACCAATCAAACCCAAAAGTTGTTACCAAAAGTTGTTACAAAAGTTGAATAATGCAATAAAGTACTTTTAACCCCTCCGACTACCATGGGCGCCCCGAGGATTTTTTCCAGGGGAGGTCAAAATGATGCATATGAGTGAGTAGAAGGTAAAGTAGTGAGCAAAGGGGTACAACATTAACAAATGGCTTATTTTAATTGCACTATAGAGACTTTACACTATAAAAATTCATCACGAAGTGTTACTGTTTGGTATTGAAATATGGCTCGAGTTTACAGGCGAGAATGGAGGTCGATCTGGCGAGAGTGGTTGTTGATCAGCCAGGAATGGGGGGAGGGTCGACCCCTTCGGCTTTATTTTTAACGAATTTTTTTGCGCATCATTTGACCCAGCAAGGTAGTCGAAGGTTAACTGCAGTTTTAGATCAAAGTTTATCTTAACTGCAGATTACTTAAACCTGAATTTAATTAGGTTTAGTACAATCGGTCCTAAGAATTGAATGAGATTTAGGTCTAGAATTCTAAAAATTATATAAAAAGAGTGGGAATTGAAGAAGAGAAAAAACAAAACACAAGAAAAAAACAAAAAAATAAAATAAAAACAAAAGATTTTTTTTTTTTAAAAAACTAATAAAAATCAAACAAAAACAAATACATAAAAAAATAACAAAAACAAAACTCACCACATGTTGACTAACACCGTCAGGATCCGCGAACAATCGATGCATTTCTGGATATTTATTTACTAAAACTTTAGCCAGTCCTTGATACCATGATATATGCATGTTAAACAGTTGATCTAAACGACGATCAATTTCATTCAGTTGTTGAACAACCACATGAGTGAGAAGTTCTGTGAATTCATTGAAATTTAAGCCCATTGTCATTAATTCCTTGGGATCTTCTCTTCTCTTTTTCTCATCGTTGTCTCTCACACCAATTAAAAGTCTCTTCCATAAAGAATCTCTTCGACAATGTATAATTGCTGAATCGAGAATGCTCGAGAGGTTAGTTTTTGCTGCTTCTATTTGTTCTTGCATTATTTGGTTCATTAATTCTTCGTTTGTACTAAAGTAGCCTAGATAATTGACCGATTCTTGCCTGAAAAATAATGTGGTCAAAATTTAAAAGGTAATATAAGAATGCATTTATATTTATAATATTATAATTGTATCAAAAATTCGTTATTCTAGAGTTTGCTCTAGGGATGAAATTTTGTGATATTTTGAATAACATCATAACATCTTTTGCAAAATCAATGAACTTTCTGATAAAACAACTAAATTTTAAGTTGTCAAATTGTAAACCAAAGCAAATTAAATACATTTTCATTTGTTTGAAATTTTAGAACTTAATATATATCTCAATTCCTTGTTACAAGCCTCTAAGTGGTAATTTTCTAAGATGTAGCTTTAAGAGAAACACTGAAAACTCTCCAACATTAATTTATTTCGTCTTACCTTATACTCGTTTGACTCCGACCAAACCTATGAGCAAAAGTCGGACTCTGGGCACTGCTGAAATTCTCCGAATCCGACAAACTCTCGCTTCGAAACTTTTCCAAACCATCAACAACGGTATTTTCCTCCAAACATTCCGCGATGTCCGCATCAGCAAACACCTCCTCAACTTTCACCGAATCCGTCAAACTAATCTTCCTCGTCGGCGTATTCGCATTGTCCAATTTCCCCAAATCGACTTTGTCGAAACTCGACGTGCTGACTTTCCTCGACGGAATTGGCGATGCCGTCGCCACAGTCCGGAATTTTCCGAGTATTTTATCGACCACCGCTCTCGGATAAAGTTCTCGTCGACTCGTGAGGATAATGAAGTATTTTAACACCAACGTGAACTGATTCGTCGAGTTGCTGTGGGGAGTTTTGTCGTGAGAAATTAGTAAACTGATGTCGAAGTCGTCGGTTCGTCGCATTTCGTTGCCGTCTTTGTACGAGACTTTCTTGTTGCTTATTTGGACTAATACGTATTCGTTATCGACGTCTTGCTCGTAGTCTTGGACGAACGGAACCATTCTTAGAACTCGCATTCCGTATAGTTTGTTGTGGTTGAGGAGATGATCGTATAAAAGTGGTGCTGGGGTTGTCGAGTTGTCGCATATAAGTATGTCTGGAATGAAATTGAATTTAGTTTAATAAAATTCATTGAAATAGATAAAATGTTACCTTGACTGACTAAATTCCACGCGAAATTCGGCGATTTTTGGTAATACCGTACGAAATCTTCAAGAAAACTAGTCAAGTGATATCCTTGTCGAAAAATCAATTGCCGTCCAGAGATGTAAGAATGAATGCTCCGTAAATGATAATCGTAAGTAAACGAATGAAGATGAATCAATGCTTTAAGTTTGTCGCACTCATCAACAAATGTAGTGGTAAACTAAAAAAAAATTTAAAAAATTTGCTTAATTTTTGCACACAAAAAAAATTGCAATTTAGCATAATTATAGAATTTTAAAAAAAATTTGCAAAATATTTGCAAAATTTAAAAACAAAAATAAAAATCGATAAATTTTTCACAAAATTATATTTCGTTTGCAGAAATTACTATTTTTTGTAAATATTTTGCAATTTTTTGCAAATTAAACCTACTTGTAAGTTTTTCGGTCTGTCAGGATAAATCCTCCCTGTCTCCAAACAATACATTCGTACTGAGAAATATGGTTCGATAATACTCAATTCGAGAATTATAATTGAGCCACCAATTAATGATTTCTGTACATGACAAGTATTGTTTTTTAAATTTAACGGTTGCTGCGATTCGTCGTTGCTGCCACTGAAATTGAATATATTATTAAAATTGTTGCGTTTTTTAAAGTGAAAAAATGAATTATTTACTTTTTCTTTTCACTCGAACGTAATTGAAGAGGTACAAATCCAAGATTTTGTAAATATTGCGTGAATTCGTGAATATAGCTCACTGAAAGAGGTGTGTGCCAATATTCGTCATTGGATGAGCGGTAACTCATAAGAACCGGGGAATTGTGAGCTGAACTTCTTATAGGTAAGGTGATGCTTTTTCGACGATCGAGTAGTTTAGATGGTGGTGGTGCTTCAGGTCTCTGTGTAATAAAAGACTGTATTTCCAACTTAAATTTTAGCTAAATTTAAAATTCATTATAAAAGAAAAATTAAAAATTCCATGAATTAATTGAAATAGTTAACCAAAAAATACAAAAGTAATCTAAAGTTTGCTGGATTTTATTTAATTTTTAAGTTATATGCGCAAAATGGTTAAAGAATTGTTTTAGTAGATTTCCAGCTTGAAAAATTCGTGTAATTTTTTCCAAAAAAAAATATTACTTGCAGTTATTTGACCATATTATAACACAAACAGTAAAATTTTAGTAAGAAATTTATTCAACATTTAAAAAATTTCAAAACAAAGTTAAAATTCTGGAAATTTTCAGCATAAATTACCAAAATTTGTATTTTGTTTGCAGAAATTATTATTTCTATTTAAATATTTGCAAATTTTTTTAGCTGGGGGGCTGGGTTCATATTAATTCATTTAATAACTCACTGATTCAACAATTCCTTTCTGAGAAAATGGTGGAATTGTATAATCCCTCGCACAAGCAACTTTTAGCCTCCATTGAGGTAAAAACAGAAGAGGTGTTAAGCAATAATGCTCTATTCTTGAACTATGTTTTATAAGCTGCAGCGTTTCCTCCTAAAATAAAAAATTAATCAATGACTTAAAATAGCAAATATAATATACCTTCAGTGATACGTTGCTGTGAGTTGGACTATTTTGAAACAGATTAATCAACTTCTTTTGTTGCTCTAAAATAAATATTAAATTTGGAATTTAGAGATTTTTTAGTTTGGATTTGACCAAATATTCAATACACAAAATTTAATCACGTGATAGGAAATTTGGTGTCCAAATTTTAAATTTAGTTAAAGCAAATAATTTTTTTAAAATTGAGATTTGAGTATTTGGTAAACCAAAATTTGTACGGAATAAAACCTTTTTTCCCAGCGTTGCGTAACTCCAAAATCTGGTGACTATTCCTTACGACAGGGTCTTTGATGTAAAAATAAGAAGTTTTATGCATTGGACGATGTGGATGCATGTCCCGGAAAATATTTTCAACGGTTATATTCGAACTTGAAGAAGACTGACGTCGCAATGGAAAGGATGGTTGTACGTCGCGAATGGGCGGACATGTTAGTTTGAATAACTCCATCTCAGTTGCCTTCTAATAAAGTAATTAAAATAAAGTGTGAATTAAATAGATTTTTTTGGGAAGTAAAAAATAAGTTTACCAAACTCTCTTTTTCAGATTTATGTTTTTTGATGTTGCTGTCGTGAAAAAGTCCCATTTTCTGTAGGACAATATTTGTCAATAGTCTCGATCTCGCGTTGTTCCATTGTACCAATCGTGACGCTTGTTTCTGGAGTTTATTTGCAACTTCCGTTGACCAGTTGTAGCCATAAATGTCGATCTAAAAATTGATTAAAAAGAAAAAACAAATATTATTCGATAACAAAATGAGAAATCGATGGTCAAAACTTACTGTTTTATCATAGACAGCAACTAAAATCAACTTCTGCCGCGGAATAAACACGTTCATATTTCCTTCGGGTGATCCTCCTCCGCCGCCCGAAGACACGCCACTGAAACTCACAGCTCCAGGTGTAACCACGGCATTGGGAGGAATAGCAGTAGCAGGGCAACTACTACACTCTCCACGATCTGACTGATCACTGTTTACAACTATTGATGGAAATCTTTGATCATTTCTATGCGCTAAACAAACAAATAAAAACAAATTATTTCAACAAACAAAAATTATTTCCCATAATTCATTACCAATAGCATTAAGCAGTGATGGTGCCTCAAACCATGACCCGTTGTACAAGTAGTTAATGCTGGCTTTCCAATGTCTAACATCACGACCGATCAATAAATAATCGTTAGTATTTCCAGGAACATTTTTTAGCTTATCGGATGTTTGTTCGTCACGGTTTTCAATTTGCTGAAATTGAAAATTAAAAAATTTTAATTATGAGAAAAATATTAAATGAAATTAATGTTTATTTACGTATGGTAAATAAACTTCTTCGCCGTCCACTTTTGCTTTCTGGAAAGCCTTTAAAGTAGTGTCGGATGTGTTTGCATTGCTGTTTAACATTGAATGCAATTCAGAAAGCACGAAGTTGACCGAAAAGCGAGATGATATTTGAAGAGAATGTTTCCATACAGTTGGTACACCTGAAAATAAATAGATTCGTAAATTTGCTTGATAAACTTGTAATAATAGAGACTTAGCGAAAACTTGGTATCAAGCTACTAAATTACCAACATGCAAAGTGAAACAATGGTTTTGAATTAGAAACCATTGTTTCAGTTTGCATGTTGGTAAATTGGTAGCTTGGTACCAAGTTTTCGCTAAGTCTCTAATGAAGAATGTATATAATTGTTGTAACACAAGAAAAGTCATTTACTATAGTTCGTTATTAAATGATCCTTCTTGTACTACAAGACTCGTTTGTATTCTTTAATAACTTAAAAAGTACCAAGTTCAATAGCAAACTCCATCCATTCCACAATAGTCGATGCAAAAACAGGATGAAGTTTATCTTTCCCAGGATCGCTTTTATTTGCACCAGTTAACTCAATCTCCGGCGTTTTGTGGACAGACGAACTCGAAGAACCGATCGACTAAAATTTAAAAAATTAACAATTAAAAAAAAATCGATTTCTCTTTACCCCAGCTAAAAATATATATAGATTATCTGTTTGGCAAATTTTGTCGATTTTTCTAACAATAAAATGCAAATTGACCACAAAAAAAAAACTAAAAATTGTAGATTTTTTAGCTGGGTATAACCAAATCAAATCACAAGCAAGGAAATAATTCATTAGCTTTGCAACTTTGAATATTAATACACACTAAGACAGACTAAGCGACTGTTCACCTTAAAAGCAGTAGGAGGTTCCTTGGGAGAGGCCACAGGCGAACGAGTTTTGTTGACGAGATCAGGCACAGAGGAGGAAAACTCGCGAAATTTAACCTGATTACATACACTAGAATTAAGCTTAGCCATAGGAGAACACACAATGCATTAATAGGGTTATCAGACACGAAAATTATGTATTACGTATTTTACAATACCTGGACTAATGTGAGTGGCGACGGCGCTCGTTCTTTTTTATTCAGGACTTGAAATGTGTGTGATTTTTTATCTAAATGAAATAGATTATATTTCCAGTATGTTTATTTGGGAAAAGTTGTCATTGAAGAAATAGTTAAATATTCAACTGTTTATTTTGAATGTTCCAACTACTGTTTTCCTACGTATAGAGAAATTGTTAGTAATTAGTGAGGCAATTCCTGGTAAAGCAATGGAATTTCTAGCTACTTTTGGGATAAAAATATACTAATTGGTATTAATTGATATTTAATGACAATTTTACTTGCCCAGTAAAAATGGAAAAATAGTGCAGATAAAGAAAATATTTTATAAATGCAGGTTTTATGCAAAATTAGCAATTATTTTGCTAAATGCTACCAAGAATTGATAACTAACTATTCTTGATGCTACGTCGCTTATTAGCTGCATTGGTGCTTGTGCTACTGATATGGAAACAAGATTCTGATTATGCAATTAACTTAGTGAGTAAGACTAACAAAAGCGTCTTTAGAAAAGAGATGGATTGATTAATGATACGATATAATTTTTGAAGAAAACTTGATTAAACTTTAAATTTGATTCCTTAAATTTAGGCAATTTTTAAAATATGATGTTCGATCTTGAGGAAGGGCTCTCATTCTCTAGATCGGATAATTTTTGCTGGACTACCTATGTCTGGTCTAAGAACTTTGTCTGTTATTTCATTTTCTGGATTTTATAATTCACATTAAATTTAGTTTCTATTTGATATAACACTGCAGACTACATAAACAAGTAGTCAAATTCAAAAAATGTTAAAATCTGCTCAAGAAATAATGTATACATCACATCTAAAAGTTAAGAGAACAATAAGATGGCTGATAAGAGCTATTGCAGTCTATTTTCTCTTTATATGATCTCCAGAGCATTTTTCAAGTTCACCCTCATCCCAGAAAAATATCCACAAAGAAATCTGGACCTAAACTGAAATTCTAAAAATCACATTAAAAATTAGTCTTAAATCTACTGAAGAACAGCGGTGCTAAAATGGACAACTGTGCAGAAATCATTAGACAAAAACCAAACACCAACTAGTAAGAAAACATTTAATTTGATGACAGAAGAGTGAAAAGAAAATGAAATTTCTTTGTGGCCATATAGTTACTTCGATTAAACTTACTATCAAAAGAAAGAGAGGCCCTTGGATTCAACCAAACCGCTCCTCCCAAAGATTTCGACCGTAGTTCTGCAATTGACAATCACAAAACAAATTTGCCCACTTGTTAATAATTAATTTTACCCATTGCTTTGTCTTTAACTTTAATACTTTTGTTAAAAGAAAAAGAATTAGAAAAATTAAATTTAAAAAAAATTCTGATTAACCTTTAATCGGTGTCACGGGTTCCGAGCAGAAGGCTGTGCTTTCAGGTGGCGGGGTTTCGTTTAAAGGTGCTACTAGAATTCGGTATTCCATGACTACGTCCCACAACGCGTGGCGAACTGCGCTTAGTAGTCGGTTTGTTAGTTGCTCGAAATCGATTTTTCCTCGCTCCCAGATTCGTAGTTGGATTAGATTCCACGGTCCTGTTGAAAAATAATAATTTCAATTTTGTTGTTATTGATGTGCAACAAAAGTAGCACAATTATGTTAAGTCTGTGTTGCTGAGATGTAGAGAAATCGATTTTATAGCACAGAAGTGTAGACTGACTTCTCCCCGATATTAGGGGGTTTCACATTTGGGTGATTTTTGGATTATTTGATTCTGTGATTCTTTAAAATCATCCCATTTTTGAGTACCTGCCATTAAGTGATGGGATCTATAGGCAATCGTTTCGTACGAATACAATGTCCAGATTAAATAGAATGTATCAATTTTGAGTCGATTTGTGATGTGATTAAAAGGTCCTTTTGGCCTCAGGGTCACTAATACTCTAAACACTCCCAATTGGCTGTGAGGTCTACACCTCAGTCACTCATACCTGTTCCTCCCGCTCCCCTTTCCCTCTAACTTCAAACACAGATTTTGACTTGACAACACTGGTTGTGTTCAAGGTGTATTTCAAGCTATATTGCATTACTACGGAATTGTTGGTGTACAGATAAACCAATTCTGTAAAGTGTCTTAGGTCACTCTACTCGATCTTTACTTGGGCCCCTTGACTAGTGCTGGCCGAGGAAAATCGAGTGGCGTTCCTTCGGAGGGGAGTTTAAGCAGTCGGTCTTGTGTTCGGAAAATTTTCCCGCATATAAAAGATCCCCAGAGTGGCAAAATTTCCAGGAGGAGTACTCGGCCCCTGGCATCAGTGTTTAGCCATTGTAGCAGAAATTAGGCCGACATTAAATAGATACTTACCTACCTACCTTGACTTGTGCTGGAGGAGTGAAGGACCGATCGGGTACTTGGGTAATGAATACCACCGTCGTGAACTTTGCTTTGGACGACGTTGAACCGGAGTCTTTCACTCCATCATTGTATATTTTCTCTTAGATCCAACATCCCCAACCTGGAAACTGGAACGGCGGATGATCTCAGCCATTGATAGCCAGGCCCAGTAGGACCCAGTCAATCCAGACCACATCCGAGATATTAAACAACCCTGTCGTAACCATCACCAACACTCCCCGAAGAGCAAGAACAATTTTTTTACAATTGTTTTGCAGCATATGACAAGAGAGAAACCAGAGTCAGGTAAATTTTTATTTCATGTTACCAAGCGAAGTTAGTTATGTAGTTAATATAGATAGTGTTCGTGTGGTAAATGATAGGAATCCCATATTCTGTTTTACTATCGTTAGAATTAGCTTAGTGTAAGTATGGAGGTATATTTGTCCTACTATATATCTCCTATTTATTGCTATTAACTAGCCACTTCCTTAGTTTTATTGGAATAAATGTAGGGTATGGATTTTTCGGGTGGAAAAAAATTTGAAAATCAGGGGGTAGAAATCGGGTGTTTGAAATTTTTTTCAAATCGGGTTAAATCGAGTCAAGAAAATAGGCTTTTATTTTTTTTTTTTAAATTGGACTAAATCAGGTTGATAAAATTGGTTGCAGAGCCACAAAATTTCAATACAAAAAATTCAAAAACGAGAAATTTCATTAAATAAGTTCTGTTAAGTCAATTAAATGCTAAAATTTTCATGAAACTAGTTAATTATCAATTAGTTAGTCAATAGAGAGTTTGCGGAGTTCTTCCCTTACACTGTCCCTTACATTAGAGCTTTTCCTTAGAGAAGACGTAATGTAAGGTTTCAGCTCTAAGGGATAGTATAAAAGAGGTTTGCGATTTGTTTCCTTATAATTACAATTGTAAATCAAGCCTTGTTTATATTTTGGAAACCTTGAGCTATTAATGAGCTATTCACTTCAGGCGTGGTTAAGCATCCTCCTTTCTTGTCAGCCCCTCAGATGCTAAAATACCTCCCCTTTCCCCTCTCAATATGACTTCTTTTGAATGTTTTTTCACACCTCGATGTCATTTTTGGAGACTTCTTAGAAATCTTGTTTTTCTCATCCTGGGAATTTATATAACACCTTACATTTTTATAACCCTACACTAAAAATTCCTACTACTTCAATAACCCAAACTTTTCACACACTATTTTGAGTATTTACAATATGTTGCCTTAACATAAAGTTTTCCTTTTGTATCTACTGCAAATTGGAAGATGAGTCCAGATGGGTCCAGTTCCGACGAGGACGCTGGGAGAACGTCCCCCAAAACGGCCACGGTTGGAGAACTAGGAAATGGCAACAGCTGCCATTGGTGAGGAAGACGGAACACAATATGGGTTGATGGGACGCTGGCAACAATTTGGATCAATTGTAATCCTACTTGATCCAAATCAGCAGGACAATCTTTTTCCACAACAGTGTGAAAACGAAGTCACGGAGGACGGTGTGTATTCCTTAGACATTAATGAGTGAAGTCGGTGGGTGTAACAGACATCACCCATGTCCGTTACATCACCTTGGGGCAGCGAGCCATCAGGATGAGCACATCCAAGTGGACGAAGCAACCAACACCATATTTTTTGGAGGTTTCGGGATACCGTTCTGGTTTAAAGGGCGTCGAGGTGACATTGTTGTGAATCTGTATTTAGAGTTAATTAAGTGACCAATCGTTTGGATTAAAGTTCTGGTATCCACTTTCGGTCCTCTGTATCCTTTCATACTGTATATAAGAGGTAAAATTCCATACTCCTGTGTTCAGAAAATAAATAGTTTGTGTAGCTTATACATGTATCTAAAAGACTTTCATTTCTGATCCATCTCAAACTGAAGTCACTGCAGGTTATTTAGAAAAAGTCTTGAATCTTTTTCAATAGTTTGTGATCGGGTTCCTGGAATTCACCAAGGGGTACTGGGTGAAGGGTCCCGGTTCCGCGGTGCACTGATGAATGAGTGACACGGACGACGATTCAT
>JAQIXT010002146.1:0-12062 GCA_034700445.1 Stenotaenia linearis | reverse complement strand
GTTTGGAAGAAAATTCATTGTCTTAAGTTTCTCTAATTGAAGTATATATTTTCTCAGTTGATTTAATTATTAGAATTTATTATTTTAATTAGGAGTTCACAGGTGGGGATGTAGAACCATTCGACCGTATCCATATACCCATGCTGCTTGGGAAACGGTGTGGTCCACGAAGCCGAAGATTTTAATATTGCTGAAGTTCGGTCGGAGAAACTTAAAAGAAAAGTAAAGCATTTCGTACACAACGACTTGGGCGTTGACATTGCCGACAAACATATCAAGTGACACGATTTTTAGTCGAAACTACAGAATATCCTCCGTGCTTTTAACTGACGCGAATACGCTTTTCGACAATCTTCGTCCCAAAAGTATCGTTCCGTAGTATGACGCTCATCGAGACACACTCGACTTTATGAACTTTTGCCCCTTTTATTGATCGATGGGATGATTTCATTAGAGAGAAAAAAGTGCTAATGAAGCCATCATTTGTCTGCCGTTTTTTAACGGCCAAGTAGACAGCGAAGTGGGCCTGCGAGGACATTTTTCTCGGCCGCTCGCTTTTTTGTCATTGTTTAAATATTCAGAGGTTGGGGATAAGTGTTTCATTGAGTTGACAAATGAGCGAGTATACGACGGAATAAATTGTATTGCGCATGAGTGTGTGATGGAGTTGGCACGTGCAATATGCGAGCCACTTTATTATTATCGAGATTGTGGGCCACGGATGTTGGTTCGGTGGAAAAAGCGACTAGAACACATTCTAATGACCGTTATTATTGGATGCTGAGGCCCCTGCTTATGTTGTTATTGCAAAGATTGTGCACCGAGAGCAATTTGCAAACAAATGCACACTTAAGTAGTTGTGCAGTGTTGGTGGGGGTGTACGAGCGTCTTACATTATGTATATAAAGCGCCCCCCGACGTGTGGTTGCAGCAGCACAATTAAATGTGAAGGAATTGTAATTCATGAAAAAGTAATGAAACGCCCATTTGGCTTGATATCGAACAATTTAAGGGCGGAGGTTGCTTCGAAGGAAAGGGGTAAACTCACGGCGGCGGGCTGGCTCCGTGGGGGTGGTGAGGGGTGTGCTACCTTGATCAAAATTCATGGTTTCCATATTGAGGTTTAGTTTCGAGAAGAGGGTTTGTTTGCTTCTTCGTTAGTTTGATTTAATTGGGGAAATGATTTTAATAACAAAAAATATTTGGAGACGACGAAGCAAAAGCTCTGCTTGTTATAGGAGTAATGCAATAAATATTTAGAAAAAGTAGTAAAAATAAGATTAACTTTATGTTAGTGTTAACTGAAAGTCAATTAAAATATCAAGACGAAGTTTACGTCTTCGATTAATGTAGAGTGATGACTTAATAATTTGCTTCAGGGCTTTCGTATTTCGTAGAAGAATTACTTAATGATTTGCTTTGGGGCTTTCGCAGAAGAATCGGTTTCCATTTTGTCGGCAATGTGGTCAGAAGCATCATTGGTCGATTTATCATCCCCTTTTTTTGTAGAAATTAAAAAAGTCGTCAACACCCATCGGATCTGTTATTGGAATACGAGACGGATATTTGTAAAATGTTGGACTAAAGTGTCTCGAGTCCGAAGCGAATGTTTGCGAGCCACGAGCGCGCATGCAAATGCGGTGTTGAATTGACAGACAGCCCGGAGGAGGTTTTGGCCGGAGTTGGGGTGTGCATAACGCAGCGTGCATACATGAATTGCAACGGAAACTGTCCCGAGTCTTAGTCGCTTTATTTGCATGATGCGCAAAGAAGACTCGTGCTCGTGGCTATTTTGTTTTCGCTCGAGCAGAATGCATGTTGGTTCCTCTTTGCTCTGTAAACACGCTCTCCTCTTATGACATGCACGTGCCTGGTGCGCGTTCCCACATTGAATTATCCGACGAACTGCACCCCTTTCATACCTAAAGGCTAAAGTTGGTCACGAGTGAAAAAATTAAAAATTTCAATAAAAAGTTTATAAAGAAAAAGTCGAGTCGGCTAAAAATAGAAATGGGTGTTGGAGCGTGACGGTCATTCATCATAGCTCGTGGCGTCGTTACGACAGGGGGGAGCATTTGCGGTACAGTGGACTTTATAGAATTTTGAGCCCTGACCCATCCGTCAAGTGGTCAAGGGTCGAAACGTCGTTGCTCGGCTTTTAATGGCTCGACCAAGGAATATAATTTGGTCAGTTTGTGGTGGTCGAGGGGATGTGCAGTCATTGTTTTTAAAGATGGGGGACGGAAGAGGGGGATTGAGTTTGTTTTATTTTTATTTATCGATTTTGTTTGTTTTTTTCCAGTTGGCGAATAGAGAACGTCTGGGGTTCCTGGAAAAGAAGAAAGATTACAAACTTCGAGCCAAGTGAGTGGAATTTTTTTTTTAATTTTTGAATTTAAAATTGAGTTTTTGCGCGTGTTGGGTGACCTCGCTTCGGTGGAAAGTTTAAACTTTATTTTTTTTTATGGTGTGGCCACAGCTGACCAGTGCGGTCAGCCAGAGACGGGGAGTGGGTGAGGGCCGTTCGGTTCGGTTATTGAGATTTTTATCAGTGGCAGCTGTCACCAACTCACCGAACCGCGAACAGTCGGACTGAAAAGTTTAAAAATTTCAACTTTGGTGGGGAAAACTTGTTTTTCAAATCAAAATCGAAAATATATTTTTCTTTTTAAATTGTACGCGGTACTAAATTTTCTAATATACTGGTTTACGATATATATATTTTTAATTCGAATACCCGACAGACTGAGTCAGACATTAAGTCGCCTTTTTTTCCTTCCTTCCTTCCTTTCCCCTCTTTTTTGGTCTCCCTCGTGGCCCCTGATTTAAAATTATGATACAAGTTCATGAAAATTCAGTCTTTGAAGCAGAAGGGAGACCAGTGGCCGGAATTCGACTGCTGTTGCTCCTCCGCTGTCCAGCTCCGATAAATTTACCCAAGTTAAGAGGTTTCAGTGGCAGGCAATTACTTTGTGTGGGGAAAGCAACGGGGACTCTGGTCTTAGAGGGGAAGGTGTATCTTCTTTTCTTATTTTTTCAATTTCTCGGAAAAAATATAAAAGAATTTTTTTTTTCTCTAGAAAACGTTAAAAATTTTAAAGGGATTTTAGTAATCTTGAATTTAGTGAAAAAAATGTGGAAGGCGTCATCAATTTTTGTTAGAATTTTTTAAGGGGGAGGAGGGGGAAGGGGTGGGATAATGGACATCCCAATGTGGATATCTAAGTTGCACTCGAAATGAGGGAGAGAATTTTGCAGAGGTGGTGAGTGCATCTCAATCGAAAAAGGGAGAAATGGGATCCGGTTCTCCGCTGGGAAACGAGGAAAGTGTGCGATGGCGCCATTCCTCGTGGGATCCCGGGATCAGCTGTTTGCTGGGCAGTGGCGAATCTTCGGTCATGACTTGGTAAAAGTTGTTGGCGCTGTTATTTCAGCCCGTATAACCGATTCGTGACGAGAAACCCGAATTTCGTGGGGCGGGCGACTGGGCGCGGTTTTCCAACGATTTGCATGTTTGCGCGCCGAAAAACATGGCGTCGTAAAATAGTGACAAATGGAGGAATTAATCGCAGGTTGCGTGTCCGATGAAACTCAATGAGGCGCCGCTCGCCTTCCTTCCTCCTCCTCCTTTCTTTCCCCCCACCCAACCTCCCCTGGCGAGACGAATGCGCTCACGTCACAACATCGGACTTTCAAATTCGGGACGCGAGAGAGAAAGAAAGAGTGGGAGTGTTCAATCTCCATATTAAAGGGCCGTGTCAGCACGGGACTGGCAGGGGGAAAAAATGGCACTGGAGCGTTCGTTGCTCCGCTGTCTTGTTCATCGCACCGATCGGCCCAAGATTTAATTAGTGGGGGGATAAAAAGAGGGATAAGTTGAATTGTGTAGTGGGGGATAAAGGGTTATTGTTATAATTAGGGAATTTGGAGATGTTTTGGTTTGGAGGACCCCGCCCATGAGTCGCCGAGCAACGCATCTTGGCAGTCGAGTGGGCGGAGGAAAAGGAGAGACGCAGCGTCTTGAGCCAATTGGAAGAAAGTGGCGAGACTCGAGTTGACCACTGCCGGACACGAGTCTGGTTTGCAGTGACCGGTGATGGGGAAACGAGTGAGAGGCGATGGGGTCGGTAATTGGAAGCGAGTTGATTTCCAGTAGAGCGAAAGTTTGCAAAAGAATAAGTTTGATTCGATGATGGATCGCGACTCATATTTCCTCTCCATTTTTTTTCCTTTTTGACGCCTCGAAGAGTTTTGTTTCGTTAAGCAAATATACATGACAATGCGCATCGTCCGTGACCCATTTCTGGTCGTCGTGACATGCTGGGGATCGTTTAGGAAGAAAACGGAAGTTTTTCGACCGAGGGAAAAGATCAAATATGCAATGCCGGTCGTGTGTCATGTTGCGATGACAAGATGTCATTTGTCAGCGCATTTTTTTCTTTGCTTTCTCTGCACATTTTTGCCTTTTGAATTTATTGGCAAGATGTTTTGATAACGGGTAGTCCATTGAAGCGACCCGCAATAAAATATTTTTTATTTATTTTTTTCTCGATGACCATCTCGAAAATTTGCTTCGAGTTGTAAGGGGGGGGTAGGTTGTCGTCACCCGCGCGTGGCGCCACAAATCATGCCCCGAAGAATGCGCGGTTGAGTCGTCGCGGCCGCAAAAGGACCCCTTTCCCCGTCTAAACTGCCGAACTAATTTAATTAGGTTTGATGAACGCGCTGCTCGATGACGTAGGAAAGGCATTGGCAACGCTTGTCAATAAAAATGCCATTTAGTTTTTACTTTTTGGCTCGTTTCGCATAAATGGAGCGAACATGTTTTTCTCGCTGGAACACGCATCGGTGCGCGCGTGTAACGAGAGAAAAGATGAAATAAATGGCGGTGATTAGTTGCTCGCAGATTACACGCATCGTCCCTTGTAATCCTCTGCTGCTCGGGTTTCCAGATTAATTCGTAATTATATTTTTCTTATTTGTTTCCAGGGATCATCAAGCTAAACAGAAGGTGATCCGAAAGTTGCGCAAACGAGCGCTCGACAAGAACCCGGACGAGTTTTATTTCCACATGATCAACTCGCAAGTGGACGTAAGTTACGAGCGACAAAGGGAAAAAAGTTTGCAAGTTTGTTTTCGACCAAAGGGGTTGTGCGCGGTGCGTGGGTGGCGGTGGTTGGTGGAACCGGCTTCCATCTAACGCCCAGTTGCATATTGCATGAGCCCCGAGGCCATCTTTCGACGGTGGAGTCAGTTTCACCTGGAAAGACATTACCATTCATATCTGTCATCCTTCGCCACATACAGTAAGGAGGAAGGGAGGAGTTTGGGTGGGAGTGGTGGGGGTTGCGAAGGATGGCACAATTCACCCTGCCTCTCTTCTTTAGCTCATATGGAGGCATTTTCTCGACGACGTGAGATTTATGGAAGGCCACGCGTCCAGGGACGCATCTATTCTAGTTTTAGAGAGAAAAAAAAACAAATTAAAAGCTATACTGTTTTTTTTTTCTTTGTAGGAAGTTTTGGAGGATCAAATGGGAATGTTGGGATTTTAAAAATATTGGTTTGAAAGGGTTTTTGGTTGATTAATTTGTGTTTAGTTGGCAAGTGAAAGTCTATTTTTGAATATTCCCGAAAGTGTTTTAAGATTTTGCGATTTTTGAGTGATGTAGTTTAAATTATAGAAAATTTCTTGTTTTTGATATTTAAACTCGAGTTGTTTTGGCACTTTCCGTATTAATTTTGAGGTCTGGAACTGCAGATTACTA
The DNA here is from genome assembly GCA_034700445.1 of Stenotaenia linearis. Taxonomy (NCBI): domain Eukaryota; kingdom Metazoa; phylum Arthropoda; class Chilopoda; order Geophilomorpha; family Geophilidae; genus Stenotaenia; species Stenotaenia linearis. The sequence continues at coordinate 6,294 of JAQIXT010002146.1, read as the reverse complement.
TTATAACTGCAAATGATTTGCCGTATTAGCGTAAAAAATTGAATTGAAACTGCATTGTGCCAAAATAACCATAAAGGAGTGACACTATTCTATCTGGTTTATCATTTTTATAATATTTATTAATAATTTCCAAAGTTTTTGTTTAAAATTAGAACCATTCCCTACTAAAATTAACAATTTTAAACAAATTAATACAAACTTTGAAAAATAATACAAAATATTCATTGAAAAATTACCAGATTGAAACATCCAACAGATCTTCTAAAATAAACAAGAAATTTAAGGGATTAATGGGTAAAACAAATATTATCAATAACTCCATCCAAAAAAACCGAAATTTTTTCTACTTTCACTAGAAATGCTAACAGAATGGAGGGGGGTGTGGGCAATCGAGGGCTGGGGCGAGATGCTTCAGTGAGGCAGAAAGTGTGCACATGCACATCAGCACCCTGAGAAATTAATGCGCCAGTGAGGTGTGTGGGTTCTTTTTTAAGGTGGCGGTCCGAATTTTCTAGTCGACTGGCTGAACACAGGGGACCCAGAAGCGGCTGAGGGAGTCCCAATAGCAGGGCTGCTCTAATTAGCCCGCTCCTAACTGGCCACAGTCTGTCATTACACAACGCCCCTGGCGCGGGGGAGACTACACGACCCCATACGGGTTCACGCCCTCTTTGTCTAAGGTGACCAGCGAACTGAGAACGAGGGAACCGAACAAATAGATTGAAAAAAATGGCATTGGAAGGAATTAATTGTAATGACTCCGTCGAGAGTTTTCTCTTCTTTGTATTTCGGCATTTATAAAAATTCCCGCCCGACAGTTGGCTTTCCCGCTTTGCCGCACTGCTGGACCGTGCGGCGGCCGAGTAGATTTTGTATTTAAAGCGAACGTGCATTGTCTGTCAATCAGGAAACGCAAATAAAGTCGAAATCTCACAGGAGAATGGAAACCTGGAGGGTTCGAGTGGACCGAACGTTGTGTGGACTACAGGGGTTGTGGAGCGAACGCTACATAATGCATACCAATGAAGTCCGGTCAAATATTACCTTTTGATTTGCTGGGATTTGGAACTCGAAAGTAATGCGGGTTCCAAATAAATGCGGATCGCCATCGAAGAGAAATTTTTTTATTTTTTTATTTTAAAAAAAAAATTGCGCAGATTGCACGGGTCGCAGCATTCAATTAATGGTCTTAATCGGTCACCTCCCTCGCCATGCCACGCCGGTACTCGCAATTAAGTGATTAGTGCCACGCCCGCGGCAATTAGCGCTTGTCCTGCTGCGTTTCTAGCGACGCGGACATGGCTTGAAGCCGTCCGTCTGCTGCCCGAGTGATTTTTTCCCCTTTCGTTTGATTTCATCGGATTAATTTCGTGTTTGTTGTGCAGGAGGATGGCGAGCATCACGAGAACGATAAGGAGGAAGTGACTGAGGATCAAATCAGGTTGATGCAGTCTCAGGATTTCAAGTACGTCAACATGAAACGAACGATGGAAGCGAGGGTGAGTTTGGAGTTTGAGTTTTGTGAACAAATAACTGATTTTTGTGTTTTTTGTGATTTTTTTTGAATTTAGAAAATCGAGAAACTGAAATCCTCTCTTCATTTGCTGTCGGTGGAAGGAAAACCCGACGTTCGTCACACTTTTTTCGTGGATACCCGGCGCGAAGGTGAATCGATGCGAGGTCATCTTGTTAGTGTTTTCTTTTGGTTCCAGGGGAAAGTAGCAAGCTGTCGACGCTCCCTCTTCCGCTACATTAGATGAAGTAACAAGCTGAACGCTCGGCCGTTTAGTCTCATTAGTCACATAGTGAAATTTATTTTTATTTATCTATTTGTTTTTTTGCGTTCGTATTTGTTCAGCTCGCGGCTCGCGCCCCTTTGTTTTCCTTTGTTCGGGGCCATTTTGCGAGATCAGAGAAGCGAGCGAAAAGTTTTAAGATGCGGCGTGGTGTTTGTCGAGCGTTTAAGATTTGGCAATTTCTAAAGAGACTCATCGCTCCAGATGGATGAAGGTGCCCTCTTCGACTCCTCTGTTGTCTGGTTTTAGTGGCTCCCCCAGCGGGCCCGCGGCTGTCGTAAAGGGATAAAAGTCGATGGCCATCTTTTCTCCGATGGTCGAGGAAGGGTAGATTTGTAGGCAAATGGCGCAACGGCGCTCCCCTGATTTGACAAAGAAAACGACCTCTGATTCCGTAATGGGATGAGTCCACCGAGAGGAGGAAAGGGGAGAAATCTCTTTATTTTAACCCCCCCGTCGTTGCCATGGAGACGGAGGAAAGGGGAGAATTAACTAGACAGCTATTCATCACGCCGGCTCAGCCGTTGGAATACTAAATTTTTTATTTTTTTTTTTATTTTTTTTTTTTGAATTTTGTTGGAAGTCGGTGCTGATTCGTGTTTACCTTACTTTCCAGTGGGCAAATTGAAGGTGGCCGAACGGTTGGACACCGCGCCGGAGTTGCTGGGGCGAAATTACAATCGACCTCGGAAAGAAATGTTGAGAAATAAACGATTTCGAGTCGAGGCTGCCGATATCGAGGTAAGAAGTGGGGGGAATTGAGTGGGGAGAAGGGTCGCCGGTTTGTTGTTTTAGCTATTGGCGTCCGTTTCACTTTGGCATCACTAAGCCCCGGGTCGTAATGGATCTGATTAACAGGGGGGGAGTTGACGCTCCCCCTCACACGGTCTCTGCTTTCTCGTTTAATTATTTTTTGTTTGTTCTTTCCCCAGGAATCGCGCAAGGAAACGGAACACGCGTACAAAATGCTGACGAGGAGAATCGAAAGGGAGAAACAACTTTTCACCATATCGCAAAAATTGGAGGTGAAACGGCATCTGGCGGTGAGTTTTCCCTGATGGACAGATTAATCGACGCACTTGGCTTCGGTTGCGAGTCGGGTGGGGCTGCAAACAGCTGCTCCTTTCTGGCCGCTCTTTTTGTGAAAACAGAGGCAAACAAAAGCGGCAGGGACCGAACCGAGCCCCATTGAACGGTGCACCTGCGAATGTAAATAAGTGGCTAACGATAGCGGTGCGGACGTGTCGCGTCCACTCGTTATTTTATGTAATTTGTAACGGCGGCGTCGACAGGGCGATGGCTGATGGCTCTCTGGTGGGTTCATTACTTCCAGCATCGGAGATTTTTCCAGTGGTGCGTCCACCGCTCGTGATTTTGACGAGCAAACACGGCGCAGACGCAACGTTGCATGAAATTCACTCCCCTCCCCCGCCCCGTCCCCCCACTCCCCCCCTTACATCGCGTGTCTCACTCTCTCTCGCCTCCTTACGACTTTGGCAGCTGTGGTCGGAACACACTCTTAAAACGAGCGAAGACAATCAAAACGGGGCACTCGGACCGGTCGCAGATTTTGCCCATAAATTGCTCGGGTTGGTCATTTGGGGTGTTGTCGTCGTATGCAAATTAATAAGAGCCCTTTTGTTTGTCGTTATCGCCGCTCGGAATCCGACTGTGGTCAGGTGCAATGGCTGTGGAAATTAAGTCGGGTCTCTCGACCACAATGTGTGGGGAGGGAATTAATTGGAGAAGAAAAGAGCAACGGGAATTAATGTCACCCATTACTGTGGACATTGCATTTTAAGAGTATTAAAAGGACGCTCGACTTGTTTATTAAGTCGTTCCTGTTGCCTAACTTTTGTTTTCTTAATGAAGACGTTAGAAAAGTTGTTTCGAACGTCAAAATCCGCCGTTTTCCAATTTCTACTTTTGTTTTTGGGCAAAAAGTTGTTGGAGGTGATTTATTTTGATGAGCGAAGAACAATTTTTAGCCATGAGTCAGGCGATTAAAAGTGGCGTTGGTTTTATGGGCAACGCCCCTGCCGTGTAATGTTTAGTGGCGGCGGTTGAGTCGAGGGCGCCCCGAGAGATGAGCATCACACCGAAGAAGAGGAGGATTTTTTTTCCTCCCTTCAGTTTGATGGACGAGATGCAGTGGATGTCAGGCCATTATCATAATATTGTCCTTTGGATGCAAATGCAGGTCCCCGTCTGGCCAATTACCACTTTATGGGTGTTGTTTTTTCGAGCCCCGTTTCACCTGAACGCGAGGGCGGAAGGGGTTTGACTTGTCTCAACTTTTCAAAGTTAGTATTTTCTAACTTAACCCTAAAATATTTCCCTTTTTTCTCTTTCTATTTAATTCTCTTGATAAAGAGAAGTGCACCGTTTTCTTTTGTCATAAATTTCTTTTTAAATGATTTTTTTTTCTCTTTGTGGGCGGGGTTTTTAAGTATATAAATGATTTTTTTTTCTGTTTCCTTTTTTCTCTCTCTCGAGGGGGTATTCGTCACAGCGAATTAACGGGGTTTAAAAGGAACTTGGGAAAAGTGAAAAAGGGAATTGAAAAATTATAAGAATTTTTTTTTTCTTCGAGTGTGGGACCTCGAGTTGTTGGGAGCCTAATAATGTTTTGCATCGATTAGCAGAGGCAAGTGTGAAAATTATGGCGTCCCATTCATCACGCGGAGAAAAGAAGGAAGGGGTGGGGAAGACGCTTCTTGCACGCGCCATAAAGTGCCCCGCGAAAAAGACTTGCCTAACGAGTCGAGCATCTCGACTCATAATTTATTTTAACCCTCACTTTTAACCCTTTCGTTTTGTTGTCGTTGCAGAACAAAAAAGAAGCGGCTCCGCGGAGGATGGCGAAGGAAAGCAAGACGCAGGCACCTGTTTATAGATGGAAAAAAGAACGAAAACGATGAATTGTAATTTGTTTGTTGGATTTTGGTTATTAAATTACGTTTTTTTTCGATTTCGAGTGTAATTTTTGGTGTATTTTACTGATGGTAGTCGTGGAGGCGCCTTTTGTTTGTTTCATTTGCATCGGTAATCTTTTTTATGGAGTGTGCGAAAACGAATGGCTGCCATAATTGACATTTATTTCCTCTCGTTTTATCTAGGAAGAAGAGACGAATGTGTTTATTTCGCCTCCCGTTCTCATCTTTTATGAGCCAAGAACTCGAGCATCGCTCGTCTTAGCTTAAATCTTTCGGCTGAAGCTTCTTTCTAGCGCCAGCGTTGGTTTTCCAGAGGTTTGCGCATTCGCTTTTGAACTTAAAAGGACGCGAGTTCGAATCTTATTGAAGTTGGTAATTTATAGATGGTTATTTAAACTGACTATATTGAGAAATAGGCGAGTTTTATTCAATGCCAAACCATCTCATTCTATGTATACTGTAAACGGTTATTTTCAGTACTTTCAAATTGATATTAATAATCTAATAGTAGATGCAGTAGTGGCACTGTACTACTGCCATCTAATGAAAAAATATCTCACTAATTTTATTTTTCTTTCTCTATTTTCTCTAGTATCCATTATGTATGGGTACATAATGAGGATGTAATAAACTCGACTAATGCAGTGCAGTGACAGTTAGCTCGGAGGAAAGACGAAATGTTTGGTAAGAGGGTAAAATTTATTTTAAAATGACGATTATTAATTTTTGATTTTATTTAAGAAATCAGGTGACGTGTACTCCAAGTATTCACGGCATCAACTAACAAATATAATCTGGTAACTCGTATTTCAGCAGTTGAGCAGTTTCACTTGCTAAATTGTCATTACAAAAGACGTAATTAAGAAGGAATGTTTCGAAGAAACATTAGTCGGTGTCCTCACGAGCCAGAAATGCTAAAAAAGCTTCGGAAACTTCGATCTTGAACTGGCAAAGGTTTTAATTTTTATATTGCAGAAGAAAGAAGCGCTTGATGACTACAATAAGCACTTAAAATTCGATTATAACGAGTGAAACATTTAAGCCAAGGTGAGATAAAAATCAGAAAAACTGGTGGTTTTAAAAAGATTTTATTTTTGGTTATTTTGCTCCTAAATCTGATAGTTCCAAAACACAATTTTCATCTTCAATGACGATACTGATAAGTTGATTGATTGAATAGATGAGCAGACGACCACTGTTACAGGTACAGAAGAGAGCAGACAGTTAACTGCAATGAGGACACAACTGTGTTACTCGTTGCACTAAAACCCATGAAAAGTTTTTCAGTTTTTGTTCTACAGAAAATCGAATTTGATATTTGATGATTCCTTGATATTTGATTATTCTTTACCTGATAATTACTTGTTGATATTTATTTACTTTATTTTCTTTTAGCAAACGAGAAGAAAGCAGAATGAAGAACATGCATTGATTCCAAATTGCCCAATAGTTTTGAATCCATGAACTGCAGGACAACGACGTCATCAATCCTATACTGAAATGAAAGCCCAAACTATATTCTACAAGATTCCGGCCTAATCTAAAAATGGCCGATTTTGACA
>JAQIXT010002145.1:0-12062 GCA_034700445.1 Stenotaenia linearis | reverse complement strand
TTAAATGGAACTAAACATGGACAATCTAAGTGTAACTGTCCATTGTGAACAGTACACTCTTCTAATTTCCATGTTTTAATCTTTCTATGCGAGTTTGTGCAGCCAACAACTGCACAACGAGTTGCCATCGTCAAGACAACAAGTCTATAGATAGATCACTCGATCTATCTAATTGTTTGAGTGTAATGGCGGACTTGGGTGTGCGATCGCAGCGCCCGCCCTCAACGGGAGCAACGGCATTAAAAAGGTCTATAGACCATATTAAGAATCCGTTGGATAACGATAAGGCCAAACGTATTGAGATAAGGTATCATTTTATCCGAGATTGGCTTTATCGTTGTCTATTTCGTTTAAAGTACATTCCAGGCAAAGAGAATGTCTCGGATTTCCTAACAAAATGGGTAAACAAAGCCAAATTAGAAGAATATTGCCATAAGTTATTTTCTTTGTCAAAACAAAGGGAGAGGATGTTGACATCACTTCTCTAATTTGCTTGGTTCGAAACTGTGTCGATGAGTAAACAACTCATTTCGGATTTATGTTGTACAATATTGTTTACTTTCTCGATTGCACAATTGTATTGCTTTTATTTGTCATTTGGTTTCGAGTTACAGTTACTGATTGCTGACTACGGGATACCGTAGTTTTCTTTCCTGTTTTTTTTTATATGTAACATATACACTACGGTACTGCACAAGATCGCAACGTGGCGACACGCCTGAATAATGTGTGTTTTGGTTCTTTATGATGTGTTTTCTTGATGTTACACAGTTTTCCCACCAATGTCATGGTCCTAAAAACGAACACTTTCCAAGTCTGGAAATGACACTATTCAGACAACCCATGTGAACTCAACTTCTGGATATTATTCTCAACCTGCTCATAGTCAGAAACCACAATAAAATTGGATCCTCGCAATTATATTTGTGATGGGGTCATTTCTATTGCTTTTCCCGCGTTTAGTATAAATTCCCTTGCGCACAGCTGTTAAAACCATTATGACGTCATTCCTTGGATCCGAATTTTTAATGCAATTTTTATTTTTGCGAATTTGGAAAGATTGTGAAGGAATAATTGTGATTTTGTGAATTTGGAATATTTTTAGCTTTATGTTGTGGTAGGTGACATTTTTTGGATTTTGTTGTAAGCGTTTGCTGCCGGAGACGACAGCACATGCAGTGTGGCCGTGTAAGGCCCAGCACCTTGGCGGCATATCACGTGATGTACGAGATGTCAGGTGAATGTAGTGTACCCCTTACAGTACGACATCATAGAGGGCGTCTATTGTAAATTTTTTACTATATAATGGGAAGACATACAGAAATAAACATCTTTTGTGTTTGGTCTTACACGTGTGCATGTCTTCTTGCGTTCCTTACATTTGCAAGTGTAAAAATTTCCAAAATTTCATTAACAAAATATTTGATATAGCTAAATCTTTATTTTATATTATTTCCTTTTCAAGTTTCAAGATGTGCTGCTAATTGAACATTGAGTTTGTCCCTGAACTCAATGTCTTGCTAGAAGCTTTCTAGCATTAATAGGTGAAACAGAAGATGATATTTGTTTTTGCTTTGAAGGGACGTGTTTTTGTCCTTGGAATTTTGTTATAACTTCCTTATTATTCGTGTCAAAAGATGAACTTCCATTATGAGCCGGAATATAGTTTGCTATAAAAATATTTATTTTAAATTAGAAAAATACTTTCTGGAAATATGACTTGTATTAAGAAAACAATAAAATTAAAAAATAAAACAAGAAAATGGCGAAAAACTTGCAGTCAATTTCAAAATTTTAAGAAAGTTATTTAATCACAGTTTTTATATTTTTTTTATATTAATGGTTGCAATTATTATACTATGCAACAGTGTATGTTTAAGAAGCATTTATTAGAAACATTTAGAAAAGTTAGATTTTTTTAAATTTTCAGCAATAGTTTTAAAAATTACAAACTTATAAAAACAATTATTTCATTTTCAACTAATAATATGGAACAACCTTCTGATTGTCACTTTTAAAAATAATTACTTACAATAGAAACTTTGCAAAAATCGAACAAAATTGACAAATATAAACACGAATAGAATCGTATGGATAGAATCCATACTTTCATATCTGTATGTAAGTTTGCTGTACATTTGCATGTTGACTTTGCGAAATCAACATGCAACATGTGGGACACTTCATACGAAAGGAGATGTGCTCTGATCGTCTAAAAGTACTTGTATTTCACTTACCTATTGTCTAACAATTATATTCCAGTGATTTTAAAGTTGTTTTGTTATAAAATATATTCAAAATGGCCTAGAACTTGTTAAAAGTTCCTGGCATTGTTAGATCGCTACAAAATGGCAATCTAGAATTTAGTGATACCCAATCTGTGCATGTGCAGTTCCACATGTGTATACATATAGATCTGGCAAAAAAAAACGTACAGAGCTACATTTTGATAACTTCTATATGTATCATTTTACATGTAGATGCATGGAAATGTGTCTATACGACTATATGTCTATATTTCTGTAACCTAAATCCACCACTGTTTTGTTGTGACCAGGTTCCGTGGTTTCCAGCCCTAAGGGCAGCGGATGGTCCCCAGTTCCATATTACACGAATAAGCAAGGATACAAACGCTGATTCTTGTTTGTGTTGTCATTCTAAATCAAAAAACTATACATTAACAACAGGAGAAGGAAAAACATGTTTACGTGAGCTCTAACGTAGCAACTGCCACGAGCATAGATTTATTTCCATAACAACCAAACTTCTTAATAATCAAAACAGTCATATTAATATACAATAATGATTAATTTCTAACACAATCCAAACACAACAGTGTGTAGATTGGCTTTATTCCTAAGCCGGTGAACCGCATGCATCCATGACTGGTATGTCTCGATCCCACGCTGATGCCGAAGCATCAGTGGGGCCAGCGCTAAAGATCCCTGTTGGCGGCTTACATCGCATATCAGCCCGCAGTGTCAGCACTCACATCCCCTCGATCCATCTTGCTATTGTCGGGCTTCATCGGGCATCGGCATGCGGAGAACAGACATGTTGCGGGCTTGCCCACCGGAACAGTTCTCTCCGCAAGGTGCCCTTGGCCTTATTTAGTAATCTCGGGATTTCTTCCGCACAGTGTGTTTCAGTCCTGCACTTCCGGTTATGGCTAAGTGACCAATCCCGTGAGCGACAGACAGTGCCAACCGGTGAGTCACTGGTGGTCACATTGCATTGATGAAATGAAATAATTGATTACACTAAACTCATGTAAGATGTTGCCTTAACAACATTGAGTTTGCCTATTATTCAGATATTTGTCGAACAATTATTCTGAGGACTAAAATTTATTTTAGATCTCCTAAGAGGAACATTATCAAATGATAATATTGACAACATGATGTTACTTTTTTTGTATTTGAATTTTTAATTGTATATAAATATTAATTCAAATTCAAATTGATATTTAAAAATTTCAAATATTTGAATTCGAATCTGCATTCATATTTTTGAGATACAGTGTGTTTCATTCTAATTTGAATTAAAAAACTTTCGAATGTCCAGCTCTGATGTCTAAACGTGTTAAGTTAGTGTTCAAAGTTATTGTTTACATTTACAATGATAAAAATGTTATTGTATAAAGTTGATTTTTACATTTACAATGATGCAAAACGATTGTTTAAAGTTGATGCCTACATTTATAATGATGCAAGTTTTTGTTGATGAGCGAGCGAGCGTAGCGAGCGAGCGAAGCTTTCTAAGCTTTTTCCAGCCTTAGAAAGGCTGGAAAAAGGCTTGTGATTGATTGTTGTGCTTTAGTGAGGTGAATTTGCATTTTGTATGAGGAATAGGCGTTTTTATTATTGACTCTAAAAATCGAATAATTACATGAAGTTGAGCAGAGGATAATGCTTGTTTGAGTAGACATAATGAAAACATGAATTGACCAAACAAAGCCATCGTTTCTAAGGTGTTAATATGTGATGTAAACCTCATAGGATTAGCATTACCATATGCATTATTGAAATAAATGTTTATTAAATTATTCACTACTGTTTTATTATTCATGGTTAATTAACTGTACATCTCTATAGATGGCATAGCTGAAGTTGGTGATTGCATAATTTCTGGACACATGACATTATTTATCACCAGATGGCAGCGAATTGCAAATGGTAGTTTCCATCTCATCAAAATGCCAAAACGAAAAAAGTCTTGTGAGACTAATTTGTAAACAATATTTTGTTATACAGATGTTGAAGGAATTATTTTAAAGATTATGGATTTGACAACACAACAATTCAACAACACAAACAGTGTAAAAAGAGATTTTTATTACTGACAAATCGAAAGAAGTGGAATATATGTTATAAATAATGATTTTTTGCATTTTAACTCTTAGTTTTTGAAAGGTCAAAGGTTACTTTCTGGACTGAAAGGGCTAAACATTTCAACTCAAATATCTATGATATCATAACACTGAAAAATGTCATTATTAAACATTTTAATAATAACAATGAGGTAAGTTATAATTCATCATCATCAGCATGGGTAATAAATATTCACAACTATCTCACAATAAATTGACATTCTAATGTAAATTTTCGTAAAAGATAAATTCAAGTGCAGCTCGAACAAACGACCTAAAACAATGGTTTCATCAAGCCATTGAAGAAAACAAGTAAAGTGGCCTAAAGTCTAGAATTATAACATTTTATCTAAACATATGTTTATTTGTATTTGTTTTTTTGTGGAACATGTATTTTAAACATCCAAACTGTACTGAAATTGCCTTTTAAGTTAAAAGGACAAAACAATATTTCAAATCATCAACATGTGCTTAACTAAACATTTGTTAATGCAAAAACTAATAACACATCAATGTATTTTGAATGTTATTTTCAATAATTCTTGCTTAATTTAAAAAAAAATTCTTCCAATATTATTATTAACACAGAAGTTCTTCTGTTTATTAAATTAAATACTAAATACTAGTATTAAACTTCAGAATTCAATATTGTATCTTCAATATCATTTCCATTATTATTTTGTCTTATCATTTTAAACATTATTTGTTAACATGTACTTAACATTTTATGAAAAATACAATTTTCCAATGCAATGTTTGTTTCCAAAAAGTGTTAAGTCTCTACTACTGTTTTAGACATTACTTATTAATGTTATTTTGCTTATTAATTATTTATTCCATTGTTTATATACTATAGATATAAAATGCTATTTCACACATACATTATTGATTTTTAATTCATTTATTTTTTACTAAATATTTGCAATTCATTTCTCACATAACTCATTCTCCATAAAATATGAATTCCAATTCTGAACTCCATTTTCAACCCAACAACTCGCTCGCTCATCATCAACGCGTAGAGCTCGTAGTGTTTTCCTAGTGTAAAGTAAATGTTTACATAAACCTGATGTGTCATTGTGTAAAGTTGAGTTTACATTTATTTGATGCAAACTTTGTCGTGACTATTTATTTTCCCTCAATGCAAGTGTTAAACAAATCCATTTGCAGTGTTTTGGCCAAAGGGTTTGGCCAGAAAGAAAGAGACAAATGGTTTCAAACTTAATTCACAAGTTATATCACACTTGATTGAGATAAAAGTAATAAAAGAGCGATATTTGACTTTGGCGTCAAATATCTTACAGTTAGGCTTATAATTACCAATTTGAGTAGTTTTTGTGTTGTTTTTGGTCTCGGAATTATGTTTGTGGCAGGGCGATTTCCATCGATTTTCCCGCGTTTATCATAAATTCCGTTGCGCACGTGGTGAATCGCAAATTGCGGCATTTGCAACCAAAGGAATTCGACTTTACGCTAAAGTAAACTCAAAAATCGATTTAAACATGGTTAAATACTATAAAGCATAGTACTTAAACCATATTTAATACTTTAAAGGGTTCAGCACCCTTAAAAAGTGGAGCGATGCAACTGGATTACAGTTGGATCGCCATACCATGTGGTCGGAAAGTGAAAAACACGCTAAACACGTGTGTTCACACTTTAGACCTGTTATTTCAGTAAAAAGGCAGCTCCGCTTATTGAATTCGAGCTTTGATACTGTGTACCATCCTAGTCAGCTTAGTAGGTATAGTGTAAAGCGCTGGCTCAGGTGGAGCCATGTTTCGAACATGTATGACTTCCTCCTTTGCTGTGCGCTGAGGAGTGAACTCATGTTCAAATGATATCTCGCTCACCTCATCGCCTGATGGTGATTGAGATATCTGGCTATGACTTTTCCTCTGTGGAAGAGTTTGGCCTTGTCTTGAATGTTGATTGTACTCAACATTTGGTTGCAAAGGTGATTGATTTTGCTCAACTCCTCTTGCATAACTGGCTCGCAAAGAGTCAATTTCTTGTTGTTCTCTTTGAGAACGGGGTGAACAGCTTGGGTTCAAGTTGTAGTCCAGTCATAAAGCTGTTCATGTTCTCCACTGGTAGAAGCAAAACTTCAAAATTGCACTGAGCATAGGTCATTTCTTTCTTCTATCAGAGAATCGAACTGTGAATTCCACATGTCTCGTGTCTTTACTGAACGCTTCCTCTTTACTTTGCGCAAATGATGAGGTTTCGAACTATCGCTTTCCTCTTCAGAAGTTACATCGGGACTTGCTCAAGCTAATCGATCAGCCAGTTCTCACTGGGAGAACAGTGGTGAAAATGGTCCTGAAGGGGGTGGCATTGCCATTGAGTCGTTGCAACGCAACAATGGTGGCATGCTCAAAGGATTTACTCCTTCTTATGCACGGGTAATTGTAGCTGAGGGTTGATTTGCTCGACCCTGTGGTGCTACGTTGGAAGCAGTTCTCCTTGGCGGGTAAAACACACTTTCAACTGTGCAGGTTCGGACGTGCCCCTGCGGCACTGCGAACTCCGTGTTGTAGGCTCGAATGCAGCCTTCAATAACTTTGGATTGAAATCCTCACTGGTCATTCCACGACCGTATTACAACCATCCCTGCAGCAACTCAGAATGTGTTTGCAAACTGGGTGGGATTGAGGCTGCAGTCTGCAGCGACTCAGGCACTCAGGTCCCTTAAAAGGTCTGTGTGAAGGATACTGCTATGCACAGTAGGCCTCGACATGGCAACAAGCGGGTTTTCCAGACTTGTGGGTGGGTGGCTGCCCATGGTTTTGGAAGCAGACGATTCCCCCACTTCAACGAGAGGAGAAAGCGTCGTACCACGCTGTGGAAACAAGTTTCGAGCATTAGAGCTTGAAGTTGTTGTAGTGATGTTACTACTTTGAGCTGTAGTGCTCGCTACAGTGATTGGAGTGAGCGTTACGTTGCACTCCAACATGGATGGTCGACTATGAGACAGTACAGCCTTTGTAGTGACTGTCCTTGCCTTTGTTGTGGTTATAACTGCAGCTGCTGCAGTTGTAACCACCTTCTCACTAGAAGTAACAGGGACACAGCACCCCTTTGGTACCTTTTGTGAGGGATCCCCTTGAATGAGAGGGGTTTTGAGAGGTTGCTTAGTCAACTTCTCCTTTGGAGTCTGGGATTTCATCCATCGGTCACTCATTGTGATGAAGAATAAGAAAAAAAAACCCCAAAAAAATAAACTTTGTTAATTGTTTTTTATTTAATTTTTTATTTAACCACTTGAGTTTTGGCACTCAGGAATGTAATGAGTCACTCCATTTAATTGGAAAAGGGGTGATAAGTTGAAAGTAGGTCAGCCTGTAGCAGCTGCTTAATCCCTATTTCCTGGTATTCCTTGAACTTGAAAATAGGTCAAGTTGAACAAAGGAATGTTTTAACTTGAAAAATGTTTCAAAATTCAAGTTAAAATACAATTCAACTATTTTTACTTAATTAAAAGCAAAAAAACGGAATTTCACCAATTTTACTTGTTTAGCACAAATAAAAGTGATTTTTCTTGGATTTTTCACTTAATAGACTTAAGTGAAAACAATTTTTTGAAGTTTTAGTTGCTCAGCACAATTAAACAACGAGAAATGAAGTGTTTTTTTTTTGTTAGGCACGAGAAAAACGGAATTGAAACGTTTTAATTGCTTCAGCACAAATAAAAATGAGTTTTTTAGGGTTTTATACTTGTTTTCACAAGAAAAAACGAGGTTAAAACGTTTGATTTGCTCAGTGCAAATAGAAAACACTTTTTTAGAGAATTATACTTGTTTTGCACAAGTAAAAGAGAATTTTTTAGAATTTTCACTTGCTTGGCACAAGTGAAAGAAAAATGCAAATTTTGCTGAGTTTTTAACAAACTGAGGGAATCCGAAATGATTTAAATCGCGGACAGGTCCCCACGTATCGTGACTCCATTTACTTTCCCTCAATGCAAGGTTTAAACAACTCAATTTGCAGTGTTTTAACCAAAGGGTTTTGCCAGAAAGAAAGAGACAAATCGTTTCAAACTTAATTCACAAGTTTTATTCACACTTGATTGAGATAAAAGTAATAAAAGAACGATATTTGACTTTGGCATCAATATCTTACAGTTCTGCTTATAATTACCAATTTAAGTAATTTTTGTGTTGTTTTTTGTCTCCTTGACGTTGTCTAGGGGTTTTTAAGCTTGCTTATTTGTTTCCTAATCGTAGGCGAGAGAATCGGGGCTCGGTCGTCACGATTGCACTGCATGGAGCGACTTTGGTGCTGTTGCGAGGCGACCACACACGACCGACAAAACGAATCTCAAGTCTTAGGTGTGTGGCAAAGGGTCTATCCTCACCAGGCCAGACAGAGAAGAGTGTCCCTCTGCGCACAATTGGCGTGCAGCAAGACTCAAAAGGGCACTGTTTCGAAAATCTTGCTACACAACTGTGTGTAGCAAGATGGAAATCTCGGAGCCTAACAGAAAAGGGAGTAACTCAACCTGATGTGAAAGGTCCAAAGACTAGTAATTCCAAGATTCATAAAGTAGCAATTCATGTTTGGGTAAGATCTGCTCTTGCTTTTATACCCTGTAGTGGATAAAGGGAACACACTATTCTATGATTGGTCACTTCTCTCAGCGAGAAGTGATTGGTCCTCTTTGGTTCTCTTGATAACGGGATTGGTTGGTCCCCGCTATTCCTTTGGGGTGGAGCTTGCTAGAAGCATGGGTCACCCTGCACCTGGCTAATCCCTAAATTGAACTGATTCACTAAGCATGAATTATGCAAACAATGCAGAGAAGTCACGTTTATGCCCCAAGTGTTTAAATTACATGTTAAGTGTAATTTAAACAATTAATTAGTTTGAATAAAGAGATGGGCTCCATTCTCACATTGTTTTATGCATTCCGCATGCATTAAACACACTTAAACATCAAGCCTTAACCCTAAACAGCAAAATTACACACAGTGTAATTTTGTAACTTTAAATGAAGCTCAATGCTTTATTTTGAAGCGTTTTAGACACTAAGCGTGTCTAAAACACAAAACAAACACAATATTACACAATATTGCACAATACACACAATGTGTATTGTGCCACATAAAATACACAATAATTCCCAATAAAATATCACAAATTCACAAGATACCGTACAGCTTCTAATTATCGCCTGTCCCCAATTCTCGCCTGATCTCTATTTACTGCCTGGTTGTCTAGGCAGTATTTGCCACAACCGCATGTCCCTTATTACTGCCTGGTCTCTAATTACCGCCTGGTCCCCATTTTCCACCTGGTCCCCAATTCCTGCAGGTCTGTGGTTACCATATGAAAGTCTGTGGTTACCACAGACTACAACAGACTTTCTCAGAAAATACACATGGTATTAAGGTTTTTATTCAGATTCAGATTCAGATTTTTTTATTTTATTATAATAGCCTGTCCCAATTCCCGCCTGATCTCCAATTTCCGCCTGGTCCAGTGAAGCGGAATTTGGTTAACCGCCCCGGCCGTAATTAGAAGCTGTACGGGTAAACAAAATGTGTTGTAAAGAATCCCCCAAAATACACAGAAGTTGCACAATACATACAAAATGTATTGTGCCCAACAAATTATTATCAAAGCATGAGAATATACAATAAAATCACATAAAATATAACAAAATACAATTAATCCAATTTATTATCAAAATGAGACGGGCCGGTGCGAATTCTTAGCAAATTCGGCACTACAACATAATGTAAACATAACTTTTCCAATCACCTTTTGCGATAAATAGGTGCATTCAAGGTCAAAACCACGAGTCAGGAATGGCTTATGGTGTCTTTTAAAAAGTGAATGTCTTAAGGAATGACCTTATGATTGACATACATATAATAGTCTTGAATACAAAGATTGACACCAAATTTTACAATTGTAAAATTTTAATTAAAGAATTAATTTATATTAATTTTAAAAAATTGTAATAATTACATTCATTCAATTATTTGATCACATAAATGCCTGGCAGAACATTTACCACTAAAACTAAAAAAAATTTCTAAGAATTTGAAAAATTTGTTTATAACACTCAAAACAATGTGTTTCTTCAATTATTTAATCACAGTGCTCAACGTTTCCATGTAAAACATAAGCTTAAACACAAAGCATATATCAAAATTAAGCATAAGTCAACAATAAGTCAACATAATCCATGTGGAGCATGGCTTTTGATAAGTCAATTTATGGAGGTTGACTTATAGAATCTGTGATGCATTTTACATCACTTCCTGTTGCCTATAAGCCAACTTATGCGATAAGTCATATATGTCGTATGTCATCGAGACTTTGAACATACCTAATGTCTTTAAATCCACAGCTGCGTGAATCTTTAGATTTCACATCTGATTTCTCAATGCCATTATTTTTGTAAAGCCATTATTTTTTGCAATGTTCGAAGCATGAAATGTACATCCACAAACACTATTAACATGAAATTTATAAGTTTTAAGACCTAAATTTTATTTTTTGCAAATTCAATGTAGTTACTCTTTCTTAAATTAAATTCTTACAATATCCTCAAAATCTCAAAAAAAATTAAATTTCTTAATGGATTTTGTAGAAAGACCTTTTCAGAGCCAGCTCGAGGTACATTGGCACTAAAGTCCGTGCGCTGGTAAATTGAGAGGAAAAGTACGCGATCTGATTGGTTGGCATTGTTACTGCATTGTTACTGCTATGTAACAATGCTTGTGTTAAATTGTCAACCAATACGCATACTTTTCCTCTCAATTTACCAGAGCACAGACTTTAGAGGTGGGCATGGTTAGCAAAAATCTCCCAGCATGGGATCGTACCCATTCCCCAAATAACTGCAACCATAATTGTTTACGACCCTAAAAACCCTTCCAAACTGCAACCACATGGTGACTATTTTTTTTCTGACTGCGATTGACCGCGGATTATCCGCAGATAATCAGCGGTCAATTAAATAATTTGAAAAATTTTTTTTCAAATTTTTTTTCTATATCTATATTTCCGAAAGTTTGTTTGTCCCCATCTGTGTGTCCTCCTATGCATGGTCACAATTTACATCCAAATTCTGCAGTGTCTATTTGTTCAATTTGGGTGGTTTTAAACCACCAATACTAAAAAATTTTTAATTATTCACGAAAATGGAAAGAAGGCGTGCGATTAAAATTTTAAGGGCTGCCGATCGCCGAAATGGCTTTGTAGCAGCCTAAGGGTTAACTCAATCGAGAAATAAAGTTAAGATTTGGATTCTGCAGTGTTTTTTTGTCTTACTCAGGTGGTTTTTAACCGCCGATAGCTAATAATTATTTGATTTTTCCCAAAAATGTAAATAAGGCACAATTGAAGTTTTAACCTTCGGGGCCCCAACATAAAAAAATAACGTGGGTGCCCAATGTTATTATGAGTATGGTATGATATGGGTGCCCAACGTTATTATAAGTATGGTATGAGTGGTGTGCCAATCGGCATACCACTCATACCATACTTATAATGTAACAAACTACAGCCATTTTTAGATGAATTTGTTTCATTTTTTATGCTGAGTTTGAATTTCGCATTGAATTTGATGAAAAATATATAATAAACAATTTTTATAGACTAAATTTTAACAAAAAGATTTTATCACCCTCTTTTCACAACAGGAGGTCCTGGGTAACCCTTTGGAGGTAGCCCGTTTGCC